>JARHVA010002013.1:70000-170000 GCA_037957365.1 Torreya grandis | reverse complement strand
ATACATGTGCAAACTCTTCCTGGTTCTCCTCAACCTCCTAAAGTCTTTCAGCATGATGTCAAGATTCCATGTTGGAGAAATGTCTGTCATGAACCAGCTCAAGACCTTGAAAAAGATGAAGTTGTTGCATATCTTCAAGAATAGAGTTTCAGTCCCAAGATCATGAGTTGGAATGAAATAGTAGAATCATGGGGTAAGAAAGAAGAGAAAAGTATTGTTCAAGAGTATGAAGCAAAAAATAAATCCACTTCTTGTCATGATGATGCATATGATCTCCAAGAAAGACTCTTCCAAGAGAATCTATCCAAGAAAATTGAAGAATTGGAATGAAGAATGAGGTTGTTTATTCAAGGTGCAATGGAAGGTTTAGACCTAATCAAATATACCATGTCTAAACATACCCCATCTATACCCCTTCAAGATAATTATCAAGCTAAATATTTTCTGGATGAAGTGTTGATAAAGTGGAAGGAAGAGAATTAATTCATTTTATTCCAAGGTTTACCTCCTCTTCCTCATGAGCTTCTCAAGGAAAACCCCACTTCTCATTCCCAATCTGATTTTGAGATCACTAGTGCTTGCCTCTTTCCTAAGTCCTTTTTTCCATCCCACACTCCATTTTCACTCCCTTTACCTTTGATTACCTTCCATACTCCAAATCTTGCATTTTAGACTCATAAACCTACCCATTCACCCTTCATTTCTTTCTATCCTAAAGAGGAACCAGTTTTAAGGGAGGCAAGTAAGCAAGAGAAAATGCAATTCTTGGCTGATCAAGAGACTTTTATGAGTGAGAATGAAGATGACATCATCATAAGTACTCCATATGAACATCATCATGGTGGTTAATATCTTTATCATAAAGTGGAGAGCATTATTAAATATGAATAACATAGTCAAATCATATCTCAAAAGGTGGTTGTTTTAGGAGGTTTTCATGAAAAAGAAGGTTGAAGAAGTGACTCTTTAAGGTGACATGATTTAAGGAGAAGATATAAGTCACACATACATTTAAATATTCCTTAAATATTAAGATTATATTGACAAAATTAACTTTTCAACATTTGATGGAGAATGTAAGCATGGCAAGCTCTCTTTCCCTTTGTTTGATGAACCTTCTTGTTGCTTTAATGAAGATAATAACTAAACCATGGGACCTAAGTTAAATGAGTTTCAAGAGAATGTTTTTGACCAACTAGAGGCTTCTATTTTTAATAAATAAAGAGAGATTTTTTATTGTTTTGATGGGATCTTTGAAGGAATTCTTGAGCTAGAAAATGATGATTTCTAGAATGAACTAGAAAGAATTTGTCTCAGGTCAAACATCACACCAACCACCCTTCTTTAAGAGAGCCATGATGAAACAAGAAATCAGTTTGACAAGTTTCTCAAAGAGATAGAAAATAATGAGTTGGTCTATGATACATACCAAGAATACCATGAACCAAATGAACCCTATGATGATGAGGTGGCAGCCATTGATCCATTGATGGAATACACTAGTATGAAGAACCAACATGAGACATGTTTCAAAGAAAAAGACAAGTATGTGTGTGTTGGAGACATATTTAAACTTGATCCACTTAAACACATGACAATCAAGGTGGTAAGAAATAAATATGAGTCACCAAGCTCCTATTCTAACCAACCACTTGTCTAGTATCATGAAGTTTCTTGCCATGGAAGAGACCTAAGAGGTTTTCCCTTTGATTCAGGAGGGGAAAGAGCATATCTAGTTAGTTGTAGATAATTAGTTTTCTTTCCATTGTGTCTTGTCTTTTCCTAAGTGCTAATTATCACATGTGTGTTTTCTTTTGTCTTTGTTGTGTGTCTTTTTCCTTTGTGTGTTTGAGTTTGTCTTTTTGATCAAGTTTTGAATAATGCCCAAGGTTTCTAATTTAATTCAATACTTAAATGACTCCATTCCCAATGGAATATATAGGCTATTGGTATGGTCAGTATAGCACGCATACTACCCCTATGAGTCACTATTTTGTTGGCCAATTTTTGGCTTTTCAAGCCAAAATTAGTCACCCCCTATCTAAAAAATCCGTTGCCTAATTCAATATCTTTGGTCAAGTCTAGTATGGAAGAAGTGTTCTATGCAAGCCCATAATAAATGTGCAAGCCTAATTCTTTCAAAAAGTTCTTCTGGTCTTTACCTAGCCTTTGAGAAATACTTTCGAGTTTGTGTCTTAAGCCTTTGAAGAATTACTTCAAACTTTTTATCCTAGACCTTTTTTGTTAAGTGGTTTCTTCCAACCAAGTGACAAATTCTTTCAGACAATTTATCCAAAATAAATCTCCCAAAGACAAAGTGGTCCCTATATCTTTCTCGAAGTACTTTTTCAATTCAAAAAGGACCTTTTTAAAATAATGAAGGTTATGTTTCATTTTTTTGAAGGGTATCTTTGAGACTAAGTGGAATATCTCCAAAAGTCTGAAGGATAACTACAAGTTTTCTGAAGAACATTTTTAATTCTCCTGAAAGGTCACTTATATTTTTTGAGGGTCACTTTGTAAAAAGTCCACAGAAATTGTCCTTTACCAAAAAAGCAAAGTAATTGAAGCCAAGTGACAAGTGGACCATTCCGAAAATTCCAAAAGGCACTTCATATTTTCTGAAGGGTAGGTGATAAAAATCTTTAAGGACCATTTATTTCTGAAGGACCATTTTAATTTTTTTGAACGACCATTTCAATCTTCCCAAAGGATCATCTTAACTTTTTATGAAGGGTCATTTTTAAGAGTCTGTGGGAAATAGAACCATTGCAAAAATACTAAAGGGTAGGTTATTTTCAAAGGGGAAGACCATCAGAAGAAAAAGTCTGAAGGATCATTTTGGGGAAAATAAGGTAGATCAAAATAGAAAAGCTGAAATGATCATTTTTAATCTTTTGAAGGGTATGTGACACATTTTAGATGGGTGTCTTTAGGAAGTCCAAAGGGTCACTTGAATTTTTTTGAAGGAACATTTTCACAAAGCCAAAGGGCACTTTCATTTTGTAGAGATCACTTAGCAGAAAGTCTAAAGGAATTATTTTGGATAAATTATTCTAAAGAGTGCTAAAGATAAGAACCCTGAAGAAATACATGAGTGGTGGCTCATAAAATGTCAAGTTTAGACTACGAAAATTAGCCATTGGGATTGAAACAAACGTCTGACAGCCCATAAAATGTCAATCTTAGACTGTAAAAAATATCCATTGATGTTTTAAAGAAAGACTTAATTGGAACTAGAAGGCAAAGATAAAGGTGACAAATAGCATAAATCTTTAGTTTTAATGCATAACAAGTAAAAATAGGTAGTTCAATGGTTTGAGTTATTGTACTATTACACAGATTATTGAGCCAATAAAGAAAAACTTGCATTGAAATGAAATTCCATTAGAAGGACCCATTTATATCAAAACACAATTCAAGACATCTTGATTATGTTGGTGTAATTGTAAAGGGAGTTTCTCAAAGAATGCAACATAACTATTTATTTTCTTAGGGTGATAGATGTCCATGTGACCCTTGACCTCCCTTGACTTGATCTCTCTCTCAAGGATATATATGTGTGCATGTGTGTGTGTGTGTGTGTGTGTGTGTGTGTGTGTGTGTGTGTGTGTGTGTGTGTGTGTGTGTGTGTGTGTGTGTGTGTGTGTGTGTGTGTGTGTGTGTGTGTGTGTGTGTGTGTGTGTTCTTTCTACTCATTTAGGATATCTCTTGACCTATTATGGAAAATCCCTACCATATTTTTACCTTGAATCAATAAAGACAAGTGTTTTACCTCATTAAATGAGTGCATTAAGTGTACATGCTTGGTATTAGTCTTGTGCTAGTGTAATTTCTATTTATGTTCACATGTTAATTTCATTAGTTCCCAGTGCATTGTGATTTTGTTATTGTAGGTCAACAAGAAGTGTCTAAATAAATAGAAGAGAGAATTAATAGTTAATTTAATAAAGTTTCTTGGAAATGCCTATTGCTTAAGTCTTACTAAATTTATGTTATCTCCTAGACCCCATGTTGAAACACTAATATGAGAGAGTCAAAATTGAGAGAAGTATATTTGTAACTTATCCATGTTTCAAGTGTATATTCAAGGTATGAGTACATCATCTATTTTGGTGTATCACCTCCATTAGTTTAGGTTCTCTTTCAATTTTACTCATTCCTTTTTTAGCCCAAGTTAGTAACAGTCGAGTGGTACATCAAGGGTAGCTAGCCCTTAATCTAGATATTTATCTCAATAGAATTGTCACCTAGAACAAGAGAGATTATTCCATTTTTCCACTTGGATGAAAATAACTGAGCATCTATTTAAGGGTGCAAATCCAAGCATCAATAGGTATGTTTGTGGCCAATTGAATAATTTTGAGTGCTTTTGATTTTCTTAATTTTTGGCTCAAGGGAAGGTAGGCCTAAAATAGGTTATAGGATTTCATGGCTCCCAAAGGTGTGAAGGCTCAAATATTGGTCTAGAAGTGTTTTATGGGTGTCTCTAGGTGTGCAAGAGGTTTATTGACCTTGATTGTTTTGAGTTTATAAGGTGTTGAGCTATGATATAAAAGTGGTATGCCTTATGAGTTGAGGTCTGATGCTTATTAATATGTTGAATGGTAAAACAAGTGGTAAAATCAATCTTCACATAGAATTAAAGGTTTGTGGTTCTCAAACTATTCAAGATTTTATCAATATGGAGTGTTAATTGGCTAGTAACTTTGTGAAGGAAGTATGTTGCATAGGATGAGCTTAGTGATACAAATTTTTATGATTGAGGGGGAATATGAGAGTGATACAAATATGAATTTTTAGGTGTTGAATATGTGTCAACTAAAATATGTGGGCTCTACAAGTTCTAGTTTTATGGGTGGTCCTTGTAGTAGCTTGAGAGAGAAGGCTACTTAGCATATGTAGTGATTCTTCATGATGTGTGGAGATCTAAAGTTGCTCAAAAATTTAAATTGATTAGAGTTTTAGTGGGAATCCCTATCAGATGATTCTTGAAGTGTTCCATCAAATTTTTGTGGTTTTGTGTGTTCTTTCTTTATCGGTTGCAGTGCTTGGCTGAAGAGAGTGTTGGCATAGAGCAAGAGGAAGTTTGTCAAGGAAAGAAAATGTAGGTTTAAGGTAAGAGGGAGTTTGTATCATATTTGTATGGTGGACCTTTCCTATTTTTTATTATTAAAGTCCTTGGGATTAGTTGGTGCCCACTTCTTCATTGTGTCAAAGGGGGAGAAAGTTCTTGTTGTGGGAATGCTTGGAGATAAAACGAAGGTGAGATATATATTGTTGTATATAATGGTCATTGACATTAATGAAAAATGGGGATATTGTTTAATATTTTTTAGTGATGTCATGGTGATGTGATGAATGTGTCATGGTGAGTGGATGAAGTGATTTGATAGCCTACGAAATAATGATAAAGTGTGCAATGTGTTAGTTCTAGTGTGATTTATGTATGGTTAGTTGACCTTTAGTATTAACATGGCTAGAGAGGATCAGGGATGAGTATGGTTATTTGAGCATATAAAATGGATCATATCATGAGTTAAGAATTATTTTAATGCTTGTGTGCATGAGTGTAATTCACTTGGTTCATCATCATTTTGATCTAGACACTCTAGGTCCAGTGGCATAAATTTTGAGTAGGCAGTTTGATGATCTCACCATTGCCATGTGTGAATGAGTCAAGGGACATTAGTCATATGGTTGAGATCACAATGGTACCTAGTTCTTATATTCTAAATATCAAGTAATGTATTAAATCATGATAGAAATATGAGGGTCAAAGTTGGATTCTTAGTTAGAATTCATGATTTTCTCATACTTGGCTAAATTTACAATGTGGCTAGAAAGAGTCGAGTAAGCAGTTTGATGATAGATTATCTCACACTTGTGGATGTTTCAGGAGAAGGTGATCATATGGGTTTGTTAAATTTTTATACTAGTTTATTTGTACTAAATTTAAGATCATGCAATGAAGCATGTCAAAAGATATGCAAATTTGGGCTCCCAAGCAATTTGACTATGTTTTCCCATACTTGGCCAATTTTGTAATGTGGGAAAAAGAGCCAAGTGATAATTTTGATGGTGTTATATATTGCACATGTGAAGCTATGAATATAAAATAATCATATGATTTTTTTTAGTTTTGATCATTTTTGATTTGCGCTAAATTTAAGATCATGCATTGAAGCATAATAAAAGTTATGCAGGAGTAAAGTTGATTTCACAGACATATTCAAAGCATGGTTGGCTCTATGATTGAAAATTTTAAGAAGGAATTTTAAAGGCATTATATCTCACATGTGAAAGGGTTCCAAGATATATTTGTAACATGGTTGGAATCTCTTATGTAAGTAGATCATATGTTCCATATTTAAGATCATGTGAAGAAGCGCAAAAGAAGTTATTAAGGCTCAAAAGTGGATACTCGAGCATATTGAAAGGGTTCCCATACTTAGTCATTTCTACAAAATTTAAAGTTTGAACAATATTAATGGTGTAAATTACTCCAAAAAGTTAGGAATCAATGAGATGAGGATAATTGCATGGTGTTTAATGACTAAGCAAAGGTACATGATATGGATCCAATGGTGAGTAGGTTTTTGTACAAATTGATTAAATGATTAACATTGATAGTCAAAGACCTAGTTGATCCACAAATAGTGATGGGGTGTGTTGATTTAACATTTCAAGCTTGAATGAGATAGGGTAAAAGTGACTGAGGTTTAACATTTGGCATTGGTAGACTATGTCTTAAATATCAAACAAGATAGATGGGCTATATTCAATCTAAGCTGAGAGGACACGAGATGTGAGGATTATGTTAAAAGGTTAACTATGATCATTGTCATTAAAATATTTGAATCTAACGTAGGGAAAAACTAGAGCTTTGTATTTTGTCCATATTTTTTGATAAAAGTTGAATTTACTAGTGTTGTGAAAATCAAAGATGAAGAGGACTCCATGGTGTATCTAATGAACTTGATTTGAAGATCTAGAAGTGTGTATAGTCAAAGATATGATGCTCCAAAGTTTATTGTGTTTTCATATATGTTATACAAATGAATTGAAAAGGATATTTGAGCTTGTATTGATGTTATTTCAAGGTCTCATGATGTCTTAGTTATTTTTGAGTGTTGTAGACTCCATGAGGATGCTCTATGAGTATTTTGGAGTTGTGATCAATCTATATTGAGTATGAAAAATTCTTAATAAGTTTATTGTATGTTCAATAATAGTGTTCATGTATATAGGATCTATGTTTGAGTTGTTTGAGCATAAGCAGAGGTGAGCTAAGATTACTATGATCATTTGAGGATGTCGAAGGGGACATAAGGAGTGGACCCATGTATTTGTAATTGGTATTATGTTATTATTATTTTATGGTGAGCTAAATGGGTGAATAGGTATCCATGAGACCTATAAGATCTATAATGGCCTTATTAAAAGGTGTAGATGCTTAAGGTTGACCCATAGATCCTATGATTGACCTATAAAGATTGTATTGAGTCATGTCTTAATGTGAGAGATATTTTAAGGTTTAAGGCATGCCTAAGCCAACCAAGGTGTTGATTATCAAGTTTTCTCTATAAATAGTGAAATCAAAGATGGTAATTTCTAAACTTGGTGTGAGATACTTGGTAGAGTTTTGAGAGAGACTTATGTATGTTTTATGGAGTGATGGAGGGATAATCTACCCTGAGGATGAGTTGAAGAGTAGAACATATTGAGGACTATTTGTATGACTTATAGGTCATAATTCTTTTGGTAGAATAGTGCTCTTATATATTGAGGGTGAATGGAGGTGAAGAGTGATATGTAGAGGTCAATCATCAGGTGTTGTAGACATCAATTCAGAGGTGGATGTGATCATAGGTGTTGTTGTGGTATCTCAACATATAAGGTGGTTGTAGCTTCCTTGTAAGGTGAAACTTTATAAATGATCTGGTTATTATTGTAGCTCATCTAGATAGGTGTGGCAACATCTTGTGGGATAGTAGTTTCACTAAATAGGGATGGTAGTTCCTTGATCATTTGTAGATGGTCTAAATTAGATCTTATTTTTATAGTATAGTAGTCCAATTGTAGGTTCCAATAGGTTTTTTTTTCCCAAGAGGGTTTCCCGTGTATGTCATGTGTGATGTGATTTATCTTGTATTGTCTATCTTGCTCATTGCTATGAATGATGTGTATGATTTATGAATGCTTGTGGTAACTGATTAAGTATTTATAAAGATCATAATTGAAGTTGGATTATTTGGGGTTATATTTGAATATTGTACCTCTGATACCCCATTGAATGAAGGGTTGTATTTGAATATTATGAATCTAATCTTTTGTTATTTTTCTTTTTCTACACATTGGTCCACCCACCCATGTCTTTTATAATTTCATGGTCTATAGGTATGAAGATTTATATTGCATTAAAGGATTAAAAATTTTCTTTTGTTAAAATAATATCCATTGGTTTTTCCCTTGCTATTTATATCTATAATTTAGCTTCCTTAGAGAAGATTAAATAGAGGTTTCTAACACCAAATTAAACTCCCTCTCAAATAAAGTGAATGGATCAACCATATGATCCCCTTTTTGTGAGGATAACTTATAATGTCCTTATTATCATAAATTACAACTCTAGTCTCAGCCTTAAGGGCATTCACATTGAGATGGTTAGGGCTAAAGTCCATCCATCAAGAGGTTTCCTTTTTTCTTATGAGGTTGTTATAGTATTTAGTAAAATTACCTATGTTAAATCAATTATGATAGCTGAATAATAGGCCTTCATCATAGCATTTGGACCAAGAACGGTCAACAACTTATAGAATAATTTTCTAATGGAGATCCTTTAAGGTTCAACATTGACCAAAATTATGGTAAAGGTGGTATGGAAAAAGGTAGCAGTATCTTGGTGAGCTTGGAAAACTTTGCCTAGAGATTTACTTATGGATTTCAAACTAGGTGTCAAATAAAACTAAAATGGAAGGTAGGATAGGTGAAACTAGATAAGTTTTTCATTTAAACATTTAGGTAGTGGATTAAATAAGGGGGACCAAGGTTTCATGATTAAGGCCTAGTGATTTAGACTCTAGAACTGGCTTAGAATCAGATATGTATCCTTAATGCAATAAAAAATAATAAAAAAACCTCTTTCTACTCGAGTAAATTTTGATCCTATCTTGAATCAAGGGTTTCCATTGCTCTAAGATCTAGGCATGCAAGACTTAGAGTTTTAGCTAGAGGTTTAAAAACTTATAAGTAATTCTATTGGATGAGATCAATGGTATATTGGATGCAATTATAATATTATATGAGATCAATTGCTATACTAATTTAAACTCCCTTTTTTAACACAGTGCGTCCAGAATGCTATTTCCGAGGACAGAACTGAGTGTTTGCATGATGAGTTTAAGTTGTAGTCTTAAGTTCGCATCTCTATTATTAGTAAGATTACTTTATGCATATAAAATATTATATCCATTTTTATCATTATATTTCTATACAAATATAAATTTGATGTACAACTTCAATCAATATTTCATTAAAATTGATGTTGGAAGAAGACACTGACGACCTGTATTCAATATTGTAGGTTCAAGTCATCCATGTTGTCAATATATGGACACCTAGAGAAATTAATTAGTTTTCATAAAATATGTGTGGGTAAGTACATAAATATGGGGGATTAAAAGGGGCATGCTCATAGACATGATTTTCCTAAAATTTTAGCAATCTGAACTTCTATAGATAAGCTGAGATATCTACACTCCAAATTTGAGTATGGTGTAAGAACTTGAAATGTAAAATTTTAATTATAGGATCCAAAACGCTATTTTTTATATAAAAAATGGTTAAGTATAACTAGGTCAAACATCTAAAATTTGAAGATGAACTCCTTTTGTTTTGAGAAAATAGAGTAGATAGACAGTCATGTAACCCACCATTTTTAGCAGCATTTAATATTTTTTGAAACCCTTTGGTGAACATTTAAGTTATATATTATAGTTTGTGACCTAATTTTTTTTTAATTTTTAAAATAATACTTTTTTATGAATTTTTCAAGTAGATATATCCCAAAAACTGATAAAAAATGGATAGTTGGTTGTGTGACCCGCCTAACTACCTGAAAATCAATATTTTTTAATGTGTCTAGAATTAGGCATAGTTTGTGACCATATAACTTGTTTGGCACTTGGATAAATGAAAAAAAAAATACATGAACATGTATAGGCATGTATATTTATGGCATGTAGTGACCTAAAATGGTATAGTTATAAATCAACATAGTTTAAAACCTTAAATTACACAAAAATTTATAAAAATCATATTTTTGAAAGGAGGAGAGAGTGATCATTGCGATGGTAACAAATTTTTGAATTTTACCATTGAAATTCATAGTTTATTTTGAAATCAAAGTTGAATTTTGTTATTTTCTATCAAAGGTTATAGACTTGACTATAGATTAATAGGTCCAAGCTTTTGGCTCAAGAATCTAAGCCATTCTTGAGGTAAAAGGTTTGGTGTTTGAATTCAAATTAAAATAGTGTGATCACATTATATCTTCCTAACACACAAAAAAATTATATTGAACTCATATTATATATATTTTCTTATGTGTTCTTGAGCTCCCTAATAGTGGTGTTCTTTCATGTGATATATGAAAGGTCCCAAATCTTGGATAGTGAATTAAGGTGTTGTGGTATCACATTAGACTTCAAAAATTTTATGGTAATTTTTATATATTGATTTAACTACTTATACTTGGTTTTAAGGTGTAACTCATTATACATTTTATGATATAATTGATTTTATCATAAGAGGTCATAAAATGCATTTTTGAAATCTATGGCCCAAATTTAGCCTTTTGAGTACCAATATAGCTATGAACATAAAGTAAATTTAGACTATTTCAGTCCCCTTCAACCTAATTGCATGACAATTAAATGTGATTTCAGGTTCAATCATACCTAATTTCATCAAATCGATTGAAACAAAGAAACATTATTTATTTATGCAAGTTTTACTTGTATAGAATGTGGTTTTGATCTTAATAAACTTGAATGCCATTTGATAATGAATGAAAATGTTGATTAGTTAAATTATGGAGGTAATTAGGGCAAAAATGATCCATAAGAACCTATTTTATATTGCATATGATGTGATTTGGATTGAAATTCACTCTAATTTCATGTCATATCAAATTAAACAAAGAGTTAATTCATTTAATAAAGGAGGCATTTGAGGTCAATTTGAACCCCTTCAAGAGCAAGATATGATTTGGGGTAAAATTAATTTTGATTTTATCATGAATTGATCCAATTATTCAATTTCATAATTAAGAGCATGATTTGGCAAAATTTAGCCCTATTTACCAAATTTAAGACTCAAACAATTATATAATGTCTGCAACATGTATGGTTTAACTAAATATATTTTAATTGCAAATGCAAACATGAAGTAAATTGTCATAAATAGCTTCAAGAAACTCAAATTTTATATAATTACCTTAGTGATTGGACCATATATCCTATACCCTAAACCCTAAACCATTTACCTTATACCCTAAACCCCAAGCCCTTTAAATTTTAGAACCTAAACCCTAAACTAATTAATTTATCCCCAATTAACAATCCTTTATACTAAATTAGTGGGTTCACAAGGATAAACCTGGTCAAAATCACATCACTCATTACCATAATTGACTAATTAGCTCAATCTATAACTATGAGAGGACTAATTGAGCCCAAAATCACATTATTTACTCATGTATCAAGGTTAAATTAATTCAAAATTACCCCAATTACCTTCATGATTATACCTTATATACCTTAAGCCCTAATCCCTAAAGTTACTAATACCTGTTGATGTCTGAATATGTATTAGAGGTGCCCAAAGTGTTTAAGGAAACTTATCATTTTATAATTCTAATAATTCAATTCATGAGTTGAAATTTATGATAATCTTTTTATTTGCTAATGAAACAGAGGTAAAGCAAGTGGACTATTTCATAATATTTATAAAGTATGGTGGTTGGGAACTACCATGCCCAAACAGTTGATTTATGGAAAATACGAAGTATGTTATGCTAAAAATGGTGAATTATGATCAAGAACTCATCTACAGAATAATTTGAGATGGATATTTACAATGAAAATTAAGCTAGAGCGATCTATTCAAAAAGGAGCAAAAATAAGGGTAGGGTAAAGAAGAAATGTTGATGATCTTCATTCTAAACATCATGATAAAGTTTAAATATAAATTAGGCATTCACTTAACCAATGTATAACATGAAGTAGTGTAAAATGAAATCCTATCACACATCACACAAATAGCTAAGGGATGTGGGAAATAATGCAAATAAGAACTAAGTTCACCTTAAAGATTTACACCTACAAGCAAACATCATTAGCCCAAATGCAAAAAGAATAATAAAATAAAATGAACCTAAGAACTTCTAATCAACCTAGCATTAGCACAAGTTAATAGATCTGTATTCAAATGTACACACCAAGAATTCATAATAAGCATTTAGATCTGGAAGTTAGAATAAACAAGTGAGATAGAAGCCATGATAACAAAAGACACAAGTAAATTTGGAGAAACTTTGCAGAATTCCTTGATTATATTAATTTTTCAAAGTTTACAAAGTAGTTGTATCTCTAAGAAATCCCTCTCATTTACAATGGGAAATACCTATTTATATAGAAGGCTCAATGAGGTATGTCTATTAGTCATATCTAATGACCACTACACAGGTGTCAAGAATAGTTATACTTATACAAAATTATAGAATTAAATAATTTACAAATGGATTGACCCATAAGTAATGTAATTTATAAATTACATAATCTTTTTACAAGATATATTAATTTTTCAAAATGATTTATAGAGCTTTTATATAGAATAATATGTTGTGTCAACCTAACTTTGAGACTCTTAGCAATTGTAACCTTATTTATCTTTGATTTTAATATCTTTGTTGCATTGGTTCATTAGTCAATATGGCATTGCTAATTGGTTCCCTTAAAATTTCTTCAAATATTCAACCCTCAGCACCTGATGAAAAATATAGCTCCATTTCTTTTGAGTATACTAGATCTTTAAATTAGAATTATCTATTTATATGGCATCATCATTTCCCTTTGAACATGGGTCCCTTACTATTTTGATCTCTTTGAACATATATGTCTTAGCTTACACCATTATATCTACTTGGTTGTATCAATGTAGTCCATCTATCTCTACATACTAATTCCAATCCTTAGATCTGTTGACCACTGATTTTATCATTGAGTTATCAAGATGGTTACACTTGTCACCCTCTCTCTTTCTCTGAGCTCCTTCACATTTCAAATATTTGATATTTATTATATCTTTGAGCTACCCTCAGGATGGTGACACTTATCATTATCATAGGGATCTTTAGAACCTTTGATAATTTAACATTGATCTCACATTGTTGAATTAATTCTATCTAGGCAAACATGGATCATTAGATCTATTCCTTTGACTTATTGAGCTCTGTGAGCTTGACACTTACTAATTTCATGTTTGTTTTATTCTTGCAACATAAAAGAGACTTAACAAGGTCCTAAGAAGTATAAAAATTAAGACATAATTTTAGCCTAAGGTTTTATTTGTGTTAATAAACATAATATAAACCTTAGGATAAAGTCTTAGGCTAAGTTTAAGAAATATATGAAAAGAGCTTCACTTAATTAGTCCATGTGAAAAATAATGCATAAAGGACCTACCATAAAGACTTTTTATTAAGGCCTTAATGGCATTAATAAATACAACTAAGACATATTTAAACTAAGTCTACAATAAAGTGCATCCCTCATAAATTCAAAAATAGGTGACCCGCGTAAATTTGAATCTTATTTAAAAGACCCAAGATAAAGACATTTTAGAATAAGGTTTTTTTACATGATTTAGACATAGATTCAATAAGACAAGGAAGGGATAAAAAGTCTAATCAAATGGGTTAATTAATCATTGATGTACAAAACCCTAGATAGTGTTGGTTCAAATGAGACTCCATTAAACCTGCAACCTAAAACACAAATATCAATTTATTACAAAAATTAGACAAGATCAAAACAAAATCATGTGTAAATATGACAATCCAACCATGGTGTGGATGACCTTCAAATGTACATAACATGAAAACATGCTAGTGGTCTACAGTTTCATTCTAGATCAAATGAGGGCTTTCATCTTTACTATGGCTTTTTTGGAGTTCAAGTAGGTTCACATGAAGCTTTGATGGTGGCCATGAGTTCAAATCATAAATTTTATGCCTTATATTTTATCTTGAATTGTAAATTTATACCTTTATCTCTCATAGCTCCACAAAATATTCAAATTTATCATGTTTTGCTTATGTGGCATTTCTATGGCATTCTATTCATCAATATTTGAAAACATGACCATTGCCCTTTGAGAAAACCTATTTGATCTCACACCATCTGATTAATCTTACATGTATTAACACAGACCATTAATCTTAATCCTAAGATTTGAACACCATTGGCTTCTTTTGATATGTTTATTATGGTTATGACACATGTCATTATTGTGTTAACTCTGAGTTTTATTGAAAATTTAATGTTGATCTCACACTATCAAATATTTTTTGGAAGAGAAAACATATTCTACCAGATCATGATCTGAGGGGTGCACTATTATTGGCTATTCAATATCCTTTCATTGAAATGGTGACACTTGTCACCTTATTATTAGTGTTAGGCTCCATTAAATTCTTGACTTGACTCACACAAACCAATCAATCTTTCCCAAGAAAACATGAGCCTTTGATCTTGGGGACTTACTCAGACTTTAACATTTTGATCATGGCTTGAATTTTTAACTATGATTATGTGCCATTAGATCTTCCCCATCTAATCAAACATACACCATTCAATTTTGATCTATGGGGTTGAGCAAGATTGGTTCTTGTGCTTAGTTTCTCATTTTGATCTTGTGATATTCGATTAACTTTGCTTGAGTAAACAAGGGTCCTTGATCCTACAGATAAACACAATGTTTAAGTCAGGCTCAGGAATAATATAAGACTTTGTCTAAAGTTTTAGATCAAGGTTTTAAATTGTATTAATAAATACAAATAAATTTATAGGCAAAAGTTTAAAACATATTAAAGTGGCCTTGTGAATTAAAAAAGAATTGGCATAAATTTTTGGCCTAACTTAGAAACATAATAAAAAGGACCCTGCATTTAATTAGACCACGATAAGCTAAAAGGGAACAAAGTGGGGCTCAAGATATGAAGTACTTAGGATAAAGTTCTTAGACTAAGGTCTTGGTCATGTTAATAAACACAACTAAGACATTAGGATAAAATATCAACTACGTCAAAATAAAAGCTCCTACCAAAATTTCAATAAAAGGTCCCACCAAATTTGGATTCAAAAGGAGTACTTAGACTAAATTTAGAATAAGGGTTATAGAATTTTGAATATGAACTCCATTAATCAATTATAGACCAAAGGCTAATAAAATATAAATTTAACATTGGAACACAAAATTCTAAGCATGTTTATTCCCAGATGAAATTCATTGAACCTGCAAAATAAAAACACAGGTAACAATGTTAGCAATTTTAGATAAGATCAAACTAGAGACATGAATTAATAAGCTAAATAGACCATAGTGTAGATTAATTTCAAGTAAATATGATGTGTAAACATGCTAAAGACACTCTGACCAAGTGAATTTTCAATTTTAAGGTACGAATTTGCTCAATTTGATACAAGGGTCCCCAGTTTAAGAAATGGGGGTATGTTGACCTCATCAACAACACCTAATCTCTAAACCACAAATATAAAATATTTAAACCTTGAACCAATCATTTTAACCCAAATTAACATTAAGTAGACTAAGTATGAAATTCATAGGGCTCATTTTGACCTAAATCACACAACTTAAGAATGAAATTCATAGGGCTCATTTTGACCTAAATCACACAACTAATTGCCCCATTTAACTAATTGACTCAATATGAATGATGATATGTGGTATAATGACAACCCAAAAATAAATTATATAGTCATAAACAGGTCCAGGTGATTCAAATTATCCTCAATTATCTTTACAATCAGACCCTATGTACCCTAAACCTTATAAGTCTTAAACCCCAATCCCTAAACCATAAACCCTCTACCCTATAGTTTAAACCCTAAACTAATTAGTTTAACACTAATTAACATAATTTAGAGTAATAATAAGGTAAACATTACTTAATTTTCCCCAAATCACATTAATGATTGTCTTAATTGACTAATTGACTCAATTTTTGACGATGTGGGGGCTAATTGTACCTAAAAACACATTGAACCCTATGTAAACCCTAAACCATATATACATTAAACCGTAATTCATAAACCATAAACCATAAAAATTATACCCTAAATTGTAAACCATAACTTCCCTATTTACCAATGATTTAGCCCCAATGAACATCCTTTGTAGTAAGAATTAGGTTCACATGGCATAGAGTTATTAGACCTTATATACACACTTTACTCCATATGCCCTAATGCCCTAATCCATATGCCCTAATTCCCTAATCTCTAATCTATATTAAGAATAACATGATCATGTTATTCAATAATGTGATCATGCTATTCTTTATATATACAAAAATCTCTTTTAAACGTCTATTTTAACAAAAAATGAGAACTTTGTACCCAAAAACATTTTTTGAATAACTTTGTAGGACTTATGGGAACTATGTACTTCATTTTTCCCCACCTTTGAAAAACTATCAATTGTCTGATGGGTGATGGATCACATTCAAGAAAGAGGAAGAATCTAAAGAATAAAACACCATATTAATTAGAAGAGTTGAGAGAGAAACATAAGATACAAATGTAAAAACTTCATTTTAGACAAGGTATAAACCCTAATCCTAATGAACCAAATGCCATAGATAATAAGCCAATTAACAAAAATATATTAAAAAATGATGAAATCGACCATAATGAATTGAATACTGATGAAATTAATCATAATGAAATGAACAATGATGAAATTGACACAAAGGAGTTAGATATAATTTTAAGTTTACATTTAAAGTTCCAAGTTTTGGATTTTTTGATGATGAGTCTATGTATGATGCTTTACCCCTCATGAATGAAGAAAATTTGATTGAAACAAATAATTATGAGATTAACAATCAATAAAATTTAATGGAAACATATAATGAAGAAATAAACAATGAATAAATTATCATCCCACCTTTAAACAATGAAAGTAATAATTATTTTGAAACACCCTCTCAATAAATTCCAACATTAGCAACACCTCCAATAATTGTGCATAAAAAAGGAAAGTACTTAATTTAAGTTGATGAAACTATTTTAGAAATAATGCATAAAAAATGTCTAGTCACCATTAAAGAAGACCTGCTAAACAGGTTTTGGATAGTTTCTTTCATAATTTATATTATAGTAATTAAAGATGTCAATTATTTTTTTTTTGATAAAATTTATTAAGATAAGATATATAATATACACATTATGACTAATAACATCTAACATGGATGATGAAAATAATGAAATTTTTGAAAATCTACATGACACATATCTTAATGTAGGCTCAAAATCATGCACCAAAGATTGTAATGTTGCCTAATGTATACTTATAACTTTTGCAATAAGTGGCCAAACAAGGAAAAAATGAATGCTTTCAAAAATAAGTTAAGAACTTTATAAAAATAAAAACATTAATGAAAGTATTTGAAATATGTTAAATATTTAATGAACATAATACCAATGAGCTCTAGACATTCTCTAGTAAACTTCCACGAAAGGTTAAGTCTATATCAAATGCTCTCACAGAGTTACTTGCTCAATTTTGGAAAGATAATATAAGAGTTTCACAAAATGCAAGAGATGCAGCAAAATGAAGAGCTGGTTATTGTAACCTTAAACTACATCTAAATCATTTCATAGATATGAATCAAACACAATTATACTCTAAGTTTTTACAAAAAAATCCACAAATCTATATTTCTCAAAGATATTTTGAGATAACCAAAACTTTTTATGTAAAAATAAATCACACATGCACTACTTTTTGTAGGCAACATGTTGAATTTTCAATGCACTATGATGTTTTTTTCCATATTCATTCTACTTTGAATACTAGAAAAAAGTTTCATGATTGTCGCATTGAAGTTCCACCAAAATCATCCATGGAATTTATTCCAAATATTTTAAAAAAAAAACCAAATTTATAATTATTTTATAACAAATCATGTTTAGATGGAAATTATAAAATTTGTGGTGGATTACCAAAATCAAAAATTTACATCCATGAGGAAAGTAGAAGTGCAATTAGACATGAATTAGGATGTTTAGGAAATATAAACTAGTTACTTTTAAAGTGAAAAATGGAAAATAATACTAAAGGTATGAGCTTATTAAAAAAAGATACCTATTTTTTAATTTTTTATCAAATTCAGGGAGAAAATTGTTTATAAATATGCAAGCCACACACATAGGATTATATGGTTGGATGAACATTTCCTGATAATCAAGGATACATTCCAACTTGGTTAGATTGTTTCAATATTTGATTTTTCTAAAAATTACACATTCAATCCACAAATGAAAGTTCAATCACAGTATTACAAGTCATCACAAGTTGCCAAATTTGTGCATATTGCATTCATGCATGCACTTGATAGTACAAAGAAGCAAAAAAAATTAAGGTGGTACCATTTATATATCCATTATGAATAATCCATTATTCATAGTATGTGAAAGTTTGTTTGTATAAGTTCTATGATTAGTTGATTCAGAGGAACGTTACTTTCAATCAACATTACATTTGGTCAAACAATTTCACATCACAATTCAAAAATGCTCAAATGTTTTAATGGTTAATTATAAAGCATGTTACCACTAGTGTAGAATACATTTGTAGTTCCACCAAGGTTGGCCATGGAAAAGGGGAGCATGACAGTGCTAGAGCATGTGAAAAAAGAGTTATTTCAAGGGAGGAGTTGAAATTTTAAGAGGGTTCTGACTTGAAAGATGCCAAAAATATTGTTGAATGGTGTAATGAGAACATGTGTTATGGTGACTAATTAAATTCTACTATTCATAGAAATTTATGGTTAATGAAAGTACAAAACTTGGCAAAGTATGAGGATTATATGACTCTTTTAGGTTTAAGTGATCTCCACTCATTTCATATCTCAAATGAGAGTTCTTAGACTATTCATATGAGATACTTGGCATATTTATGTTCTATATGTGTGGATTATATTTGGAATGAGTGTGAGTCATAAGAGTGGGTGGATGAATAGAGTTCCAAACCTCTAATTCCAATGAACACATATCAAGTTCCAATAACATTACAACTTACAGCTATGCCATTATCAGATGACTTTAACCATGTATCTAATCTAGTGCATCTAGGTAGAATGTTTTTCATTATGAATAATTTAATATCATTATATAACTTCATAGTGTCACTATTTTTTTTTTTTTGTGATATAAGGCATATTTTTGTAGTTATTAAAAATGATAAAAATGAAGAGGGAACATACTAATACATGTGTCAATGTGTAGAAAGAAAGAAAAAATGATTTCCCCATTTAAAGATGGAGAAAACATTGAATATTCTATTAGGTCAATGGTAGTCACTAGAGCTTGGTTGGATGATATCCTATAAAAAATCTAGATCAATTGTTTTTTGAAGAGTTTGAAATGCATATGAAGATATGTACTATTAAAATTTGATTCTTGCAATGAATATTCAATTGTAAAAATATTATGGGAGACCATTAAATAGGAAACTATGGAAAGTTTAAGAGTTAGACCATGAAGTTATTCTTAATACTATCAAGGTTAGAGAAGATATTAGTGGTTCATAGGATTTAAATACATAGGTATGTTGAATTCTCAAATGTAGATGTAATTGATTTTACCAAATGTTTTTTATTTTCTGGGTAGTACATATGAATTTATTTTTTTATTACTTACTAACAATTTTTTATAGGTTAGTGGTGCCAAATAATCTTCCATCTACATGTGGTTGGGACTATTTTTAAATAATTCCATATTATTCAAGCTAAGAGAAGCTAATTTTGTATGTACTTAATGTTTTCGCACTCTTGAATGGTAATGAAAATACACTATCAAGTGGATTTAAATGTTTTGGTGGTGGAAGAATGTTTAATTTGGATATATATACTTGATTGAAGTGATATATTCTCAACTCAAGCTCTCTGAGGTATAAATGGTAGTTGGATCTTAATAAGTTGCTTATTTAATGCCAAAAAGTTGCATTTTAGGATCCATCACTGTAACTTCTACCATAAATTATTATTTAAGGTTCCACCTGAGTGCTTCAAGGTGTGATTAGAGGGATTAAAGATATAGGGGAGGGATATAATGGCTCATATAAATGAATTACAAGTTATTTTTACATGTGTTTAAACATAGGCTAAAAATTTGTATTTTTCTTGTATTGGGAAGGGTGTTCTTGAAGCTATAATTGGTGATGGGTTTGTTGATTGGGCATGATGGGATGCCAAGATCCTAGTCCTAGACATCATCCACCCTTTGTATATGTTGTTAATGCTAGTTTTTGTTAAGGAAGAATTAAAATCATAGTTATATAACCACATCTTTGACTTTGATAACATTTGTTGTTAGTGATTCCATGCTCCTGAATGGTAATGAAAATGAACTTGAGGGTGAATTTGAACATTTTGGACATGGGAGGATATTAAATTTTCCTATGTAGAAATTATTTAAGTAATTTATTTTTAAATGGAGGTCTTGAAGGCATAAATGGTAATTAGATCTCAAGAAGTTGCCTATTTAATGCCAAAAAGGTTGCATTTTAAGACTCGTCACTATGACTTATGCCATGGACTACTCTCAAAGGCTCCAATTGAGTGATTTTAGTTTTGATTATAATTATTAAATAGGTATGGAAAATATATAATGGTTCATGTAAATGAATTACAATTTTTATTTTATGTCAGTTTAAACTTAGGCTTAAAAACTACATTTTTCTTATATTGGGAAGGGCATTCTTAAGGCTAGAATGGGTGGTGGGTTTGTTGATCAAGAATTATGGGAGGAAAATATCCTATTAATGTATGTTATCCACCCCCATGGATGTGTTTTTAGTGCCAATTTTTGGTTGTGAAGTATCGTAATTAGAGTTCCACAACTATAGCTTCAACTTTGATAACATTTATTATTAGTGTTTTTGCACTCCTCAAGGAGGATGAAAATGCACTTTTTTTTGGATTTTAATTTAATGGTGATGGTATCATGTGTAATTTACCTATATATATGTTAATTAAGTGATATATTCTCAACTAGATGTCTTAGAGGTAGAAATGATAGTTGGAGCTCAAGAAGTTTCCTTTTCAATGCCAAAATGTTGCGTTTTAGGATCCATAATTCAACTTATGCCATTGATTTCTCTTGAAGGTTCCAACTAAATGATATGAGGTGAGATTATAAGGATTTAAAATTTTGGGGAGATAATTTTTGGTTTATGGAAATAAATTATAAGTTTCATTTTATGCATGTTTGAACTTAGGCTAAAATCTACATTTTTTTAGTATTAGGGAGGGCATTATTGAGGCCAGAATGGATGGTGGGTTCGTCAATCAGGTTTGATGAGACATAAAGAACCTGTTCCTAAAATACATCCCCCTAACATGTTGGTAGTTATTTTTTTGTTTAGGAAGCATTAGAATTAGTGTTTTGCAACCATAACATAAACTTTGACAGCATTTATTATCAATATTTGTGTGCTCTTCAATAATAGTGAAAATGTAATTTTAGGTGGATTTAAATGTTTTCAAAGTGTGAAAACATTTAATTTTACTATCTAGATTTAATTAAACTGATATATTCTCAAATAGAAGTCATATAGGTATAAATGATAGTTGGAGATCAAGAAGTTATCAATTTAATGCCAAAAAGTTATTTTTAAGGACTTGTCATTGCAACTTGTGCCACAAATTTCTCTTGAAGATTCCACTTCAATGCTTTGGGGTGTGATTATAGGGATTAAAAAGGTAGGCTATGGATCTGATGGTTCATGGAAATTATTTATAGGTTTCATTTTTATGCATGTTTGAACTAGTGTAAAAAATTACATTTTTATTGTATTGGGAAAGGCATTCTTAAGTCCAGAATGGGTGGTGGATTTGTAAATCCGGTGTGATCGTAGGAAAAAAAACTTAGTCTTGGATTTTATCTACCCCCTAGACATATTATCAGTACCAAGTTTTGGTCATTAAGGATTAGAATTGGAATTCTACAACCATAACTTCAACTTTGACAACATTTATTGTTAATGTTTTTGCATTTCTTGAAGGTAGTGAAAATGTACTTCTGAATGGATTTGAATGTCGTGGAATTATGATCATGTGTAATTTAACTATCTAGACATTATAAAACTAATAGATTCTTAATTAGTGGACTTTGTGTCATAAATACAGTTGGATCTCAATAAGTTATCTATTCAATGCAAAAAATAACATTTTAGGACCTATCAATATAACTTGTGACACAAATTTATCTCAAAATTTTCACCTATTTTATTCACAATGAGATCAATTGGATTCAATAAGAAATAAAAGGATCTGATGGTTCATGTAAAATACTTACAAGTTTCATTTTATGTATGTTTGACATAGGCTAGGACACTACATGTTTCTTATATTGGGAAGGGCATTATTAAGGGCAGAATGGGTGGGTGGTTTTTCAATCATAAATGATGGAAGGCCAAGAACCTAGTCCTGGACATTATCTACCCCCTAGATTTGTTTTTTGGGTCATTTTTTGTTAGGATGAGGTCTTTGCATATTGACACTTTACTTCAAACTAATATTTTTTGTTTGAACTTATTGTTAATATTTGTATGGTTGAGTATAAATTAATTGATTATTTTTTAATGATGTAAGGAATCTATGGGTAGAAAATTCAATTTGCTAGTTGCAAGTATCTATAAAAGTTTTGAATTTTATTATGCCTTGGGTGTGTGATCCTATAAAACTTTAGTAAGCCTAAATCATGCATATAATCTTCCTCTCTCTAATACAACACCCTTCACCTACTATATCATTCACTCCTATCACACAAACACCATCCTTACCTTTTACAATTTTCATAACTTCATCCTCCTTATCTATTTCAAACTTGTCAATCTTATCTAGGATCATAGACCTAATCCATGGTTCCAAGTTTTTTTTCCTCTCTTTAATTCTTATACAGAAATACACCTATTCAATTGAATCCCTTAACACACCTAATCCAATATCATAATCTTCATGTCACAACTCTTTAATAATTTCCTCTATTATCCTAAATAGGACTTATGCCTTCCAAACTAGCTTAAACTACTTGGGGGTAGTTGTTTGCCCATAATGTTTATCACATAATTCCATTTTTTATATCATTTATTACATCAAAAATTTGGTTTCATCATAGTTCTCATGGAATTCATGTTTTTTATAAGTATTAAATTATTTAAAAGTTATCATTATTTTCATTGTACAATTTTTATATGTTTTATAAAGTGCTGATTTAATGAATTAAAAAACTTTTTGGTTGTGTTGATAAAATAAATTGTTCTATTTGTTGTTTTGGTAAGTGTGAAAAGGAATAAAATTATGGGATCTTTACAAAGAGGGAGTGAAACTTTAAAAAATCAAATTGGATCTTAAACAACATTGGAGGGAAAATTATTTTACCCATTAACTGATTTTTTTTATAAAAGCCTAGACAAAATCTGTTGTAAAGTATGGTTCATTTGTATTCAATGAGACATTAGAGGACCAAATCATTTAATTTTTTCATTTTTATTTCTTTCTTAGGTATATTTTATGTGATAAATATTTATATGAAAATTTTCTATGTATTTCAATTTAATATGATTGACCTATAGTTTATTTTTAAAGTAAACATATATATTAATCAACCCTACCCTCAAGTGATGTGGTGATTGTTGCATAAAACCTCCTTATTCATTACCTAACTCTGATATCTAAATTTTATTCCTTTATTAACCTTTGATTTCTTTTTCATGTAGGTGTTTTCTTTCAATCTTAAACTCTTGTACTGAACACTCTTCACAACGCTAGGATCCTAAGCCTCTTTGCATGCATATAGTCCTCCATGACCTTAAAAACATATCAATGCTCATATACCTATATGCTCTAATCCTTCATTATGCATATCCATTATCTCTAACACATCTTTCATCACTTCACTCTCTTTCATGTTTCAAACTTGCTCATTCCTTGATATAGGGTCATAGGCCTAAAAGCTTAAAACTAGGTTTCATGACTATTTCATATTTATAAGGAATATATGGTGCTACACGTTCTAATTTTAACTCTCATATACATCTAATAAATTAAGATAATCACAAAGAAATAATTTTCAACCCAACTACACTTTCTCTCTTTAAGCCCTATTCCTTGTACCCTAGTTTTATGCAAACCTAGCAAGTTAGAACCACATATAAAACCTCCAAAAAAACCAAATTTATTTGGATATCCTTTATCCTATTATATCTTCATGAAAATTTTCAATAACTAAGTCTCAATTAAATCCTACTAACTCAAAACCCCTCTCAAGTGATTAGGCCTCTTTAGACCTAGTGTATGCCACAAACCTGGGCACCATACTATATAGTATTCTACTAACTTATATCCTCCAAAATCATTTATTACTCATTAAAATACATAAAATTACAATTTTTTGGAAATTTTATATGTATTTAACAATATTTTTTCAATATTTCATTTTCAAACTTTAGGTCTAGTGTTGATAGGGCAACAAGCACTATAAATTGCATAATTTGAATTTTTTAAACATTCAGAATCTCATTCAACTTGTAAAAGTTATTATTTTGTTTCCTTATACTTATATAGTGTTTATACAA
Organism: Torreya grandis; assembly: GCA_037957365.1. Classification (NCBI taxonomy): domain Eukaryota; kingdom Viridiplantae; phylum Streptophyta; class Pinopsida; order Cupressales; family Taxaceae; genus Torreya; species Torreya grandis. The sequence goes on along the minus strand of JARHVA010002013.1, from coordinate 145,052 downwards.
TCATTTATAATCATAAAATTCTCTAAATAAGTAAATTTTAGAATATTGATGTCTCTTTAAGACTGCGTGTGAAGGTTTGCTTGTCTCTTGCTCTTCTAAAGGGAATTTAATCATCTAAATGGGTTTAATTCAGAAAATACAGAATATATACCACATTAATGATAAAATAAACTAATTATCACTTAACCAACTATCAATAATGTAAATCTTACATACCAAGCTTGGTTGTACATGGACAAAATTACTTATAAATAGACTAGGCTATAAGTTAATTCATTCTTACCTTGAAAATACTGATGTGAAACCCATTTTGTCCAAATAAATAAAAAATATATATATTTATTACATCCCATTAAACCCATATAATCACAAAAATCTCTCTCAATACTTATTTTATTCAATGATTTCCTTTACATACAACAAGCAAAACACAAAATTTACATAAAGGCAGAGTTCTTCATGAAATATTACTCTTTCTTAGATGATCCACCATTGTTACTTAAATTAATATTACCATATAACCTTATATTAATATCTTAAAATACACTTTATCACTCCTTACACACATTTATAACCTTTTATGACATTTAAACATGCAAGGAACTCACATTTCCTGCCAACCCCACATAGGATAGTAGTTACAACTTATTTATTATTGGATTTTTTTTACACATTGAAAAACTATAAGAAACTCCTATACTACCTAACAGTACCATTTACAAAATTTAACAAACTTTAAATTTCACACAAGACTAGAAAACACCTCGCAAGCTAGGTATAAAATTTAAATTTTTAAATCTCCCTTTTTGGCAGGAGAATCTACATAGGATTTAAACACACACTCTCAAAGAATCTCTATGAATTTAATACATCCATTATAACCATAAAATACTTATAATATCTATACAATACAAAAATGGTCACATGAAAATTCTTAAACACATTTACCTACTTTTCACCTTATGATGCTCTGCATCAAACACCCTAGGTGGGAAAAGTTTGAGCTCCTATTGAAATGAATTTATTCTATCTCTTTATTTTATTTCTATTTACTTATCCTCTTATATTCTAAAATAATCTTACTACTGATCCTCTTTTATTTATCATATCTCCGTAATTGGTGCCTTTGCCTTTATCTCCTTGCTTTTTCTATCCTATTTGCCAACTCATCTTATACCTCCATGAAGTATATAATATATTTTAACTCTTTATTTACTTCATATTCTATCTCTTCCATAACTTATATCTATTCATCATGCTCTATCTCAATTGGCTTATCTTCATTCTTCATCTTTGATCCTACGCCATATCTTCCTTATTCATTGGTCATGTTTGGTTCATGCACTCCTTGTTGATCTTTATTATTTACAACTCTTTCTCCTTCATTATCATGATCTAATGGCTTCTAAGGAATATCTACCCTTGTAATACTCTTAATATTAACATATTTGGATGCCTCTTCATAATGCTCCACTTTCTCATGGAAGGTCTTCTCATAGCCTTTCTCATCTTGTAATGACAACTTATTGACCAATTTACTTTCAACATAATCTAACATTGTTTGGAAACCTTTCATCTTTATATCCTCTTATATAACAAAAAATAACTCATTTGTAACATTTTCTATTGAATAATTCAAATTGTTACCTTGATCATACTTCATTTTTTCTTTCTTGCTCACTTTCTTGTGACTCTCCTTTCATGAGTATTTTTTCTTCATCTCTATACATTCTACTTGGATCATGGTTTTCATCCTCTTTCCTTGGATCTATGATTATATTTTTTACCTTAATGATTATCTTATCCATGTTATAATGGAGTGAATCCTTATCTTTCATCTTCAAACCTACACTCATGAGACTTGATAGTCTCCTCCAGGACATCATTATATATTTCCTATTCTATTACCTTTGTACTCTTCTTCCAAGCTTATTTATGAATCCATTTCATCTTCTTGATCTCCTTAAATTTTCTTCTTAACCTATTCTCTTTACATGCACTTTTAGTTACCATTATTGATTCCACTTGATCAACTCAAAAGATTATATATTCATATTACCTTGGCTTGTAACTTTATTTGCATTACCTTTTACCCATAGTTTTACATCTTTGTGGCTGGAACTCATTGTTTGATTTTTATTTTATTCCCTTGTATGACCTGTAAGTTTGTCTTCTTGAAGTTTTTCCATAGGAAACATGTTCCTTGGATTAGACATATTCTTTCCTTCATCTTTCAATTTTGTCTCTTGTTTATTTATGAGAGCTCTCTCCTCATTTTCATATTGACTAAGGAATTCCAATAGGTCATCTTCAACCTCTTGAATCAATCTTATCCACATCAACTTCTCTTCCTCATTGTGCTATTTCATATATTGTACCTTATCTTATATTTTAATTTCATATCTATCTTGTGTCAAGCTAGACACTCCATATTGCTAAAAATAAGTTTGTATATCCTACTCTTCTATGATTTATGTTTCCTTATCCATTATTATTTCTCTATGGATCCTCCATTGTATCATGCCAAGTGCTCACTTATTCAACTGTTGTTCTAAAGAATACATTGTCCTTACCTTCACTATTCATAGCATGCTCTAAATCTGCGAATTATACCTTCAATTATTCCTATCTCTCATACACAAATAATTGATTATCATACCTCTTAACCTCATCTTCTTGCTTCAACTTTGTTCCTTTTATTCCTTCTATAAGGCATCTTTATTATTGAATATTTCCTTCTCTAAACATATCTCCTATTTCAGGGTAAAAAATCAATGAATATCTATTCATGGTTACCCAATCAACTTATTCTTCATCATCAGAATGTTGTTCATGTTTTATCTCCTTCATATTTTCAAGATTTATGTCCTCAACATGGACTTATTCTTTCACTTTTGTACCTACATCCAGACATGACAAGAAATATTTAGATATAAAATATTGAGGCTTGTCTTCCTTAATCTTCTCCTACTTAGGTTGTTTTACCTCCATGAATAACTCCTTCACAAGGTGATTATCACATCCCTCTTGTTAATCCATCATAAACTTATTCATCTCCTCCTTTAGCCCCTACATAGTAAATTCTTTCTCTTCTCATTGTATCTCATGATAATCATTTTTCTCTCTCCATTAGTATCCTTATAAGCTACCTAACTCTCTTATTCTTCAAAACCCATCCATAAAATTATATTTCCTCTTCTTACAAGTTTTCCACTAAGATATTTATAATCTCTAACCTTTTATCTGTTTCACTCATCTCCTCTTCAACAACCAACCCTTTTCTCTTTAGGCTTTCTTTCTTCTTTCTCTCATTTTGCTATTCTAACTCAACCAAGCCCTTCTTCTCTTTTTCCTTCTATATCTTCATATTATCATAAGAAAGTATTTTTTACCTTTGTTTTATGTCTCAACATATACCTGATCTATTGACACTCTTGTCCATGTCTTTTTCACCTTGGAACTATTAATCTCACTTGGAATCTCTCTTTATTTTCTCTTCTTCTATCTCTCTTATTAGGGATGCTCTACCAAAAAATATTTAACTCTTTTCCAGTTTTTCATAACCTTTTTCCTACTCATTCTTACAACTTAAATTCATGTAACCTCAAATAACAATTTTCAACCACATCAAATAGTAACCTATAGTATTTAAAATCATGAATTATTCCAAGAGATTACCTTATTTTATACCATTTTATTTAGTTTTTGGTCTATATAACCTAATCATTCATTACCTCATTTTTATATCCAACTTCAATTCCTTCAGTCATGTCTTATTACTTTATTCATACATGTACTTGCTTGCAATCTTGAACTCTCTTCATGAACACTCTTCACAAAATTAGGATCCTATGCCTCTTTACATGCATATATTCCTCCTTTCCATTGAATACATATCACTCATCATATACCTATGTAACCTCATCCTTCATGGTACATCCCCATTCTCTCTAACACATCTTTCATCACATCATTATCTTTCATGGTTCAAACTTTCTCATTCTTTGATATAGGTTCATAGGCTTAAAAACATAAACATGGTTGCATTATTCTTGTCTTATTTATAGGGAATATATGTTCATTCACCTTCTCATTTTAACTATTTTATACATCTAATCAATTAACATAATCACCAAGCAATAACTTTCAACCCAATTACACTTTCTCTATTTAAGGCATATTCATTATAACCCTATTTTTATATAAACCTAGTAGGTTAGAACCATATATAAAGATTATATATAAAAAACACATTTTTGTATACCTTTTTATCATTTTATAGATTTATGGAATTTTTAAATACTTAACTCTCAAAGAAAGCTTACGAACTCAACACCCATGTCGAGTAATTAGATCTCCTTGGGCCTAGTTTAATGCCATAGACCTATGGAATATACCATATGGTATGTTACCAACTTAAAAACTATAAAATAATTTGTTACACATGAAAATACATCATATTCCAAAGTTTGGGTGATTTTGGCTGGATGGAACAAATGTTATTCAAGATTCTATTTTCAAACCCTAGGTCTAGTGTTGACAAGGCAACAAACACAATAAATTACATAATTTCAGTTTCAAAACTTTAACAATCTCTTTAAAATTTAAAAAATATATATTTTTACTTAATTATATTTATCTAATGTTTAGATGTTAATGGACAATCACAAAATGCTCCCAACAAGCAAATTTCAAAATTTTGAGTTCTCTTTAGAGCTGTGTGTGAAGGTTTGATTGTCTCTTTCTTTTCTAGATGGAATTTAACACTCTAAATGGTTTTATTTTTAAAAATAAATAAATATATACCCTATATATGATCTAATAAATGATAAATAACTTAACCAACTATTGACAATGCAAATCATACATATCAATCTTGGTTGTACATGAGTAAAATTGCTTCTAAATGGATTAGGTTATAAGTGAATTCATTCTTACCTTGAAAATACTGATTATAAACCCATTTATTATATATAAAACAAAAATAAAATATTTATTTCAAAACATGAAACTCATATACTCACACAAATATCTATCAAAAGTTCTTTATTCATTATTTTCCTTGACATACAACAAGCAAAACATAGAATTTACAAAGGAAGAGTTCTTCATGAAATATTGATCTTCCATGTAATATAAACCAATATTATTTGAATTAATATTTTCATATAACCTTATAATACTCGTATAAATCACACTCTCTCACTCCTTACACACATTTCTATCTATTTATGACACTCAAATGTGTAAAGTAACTCACATTTCTTGTGACAACCCCATGTACGGTGGTAGTTAAAACTTATTAATTCTTGAATTATATGTATTTTCATGTTTTAAAACTATAAAAAAAATATTATAATACCTAATATGATAATTTAAAACATTTACCATCCTTTATATTTCACACAAGACTCCAAAAAACCTAACAATCTAGTTACAAAATTCAATTTTTTGAATATTACTTTTTGGTAAGAAAGTCTAGATAGGATTCAAATACATAATTTAAAATACTCTCAATGACTATAATTCATTAATTAGGACCAAAAAATACATATAACACCAAAAAAATACTAAAAATGGTCATACTTTTTAGCTTGTGATGTTGTGCATCACTAAATTAAGGCATGGTGAAATATGTATGCAATCATAAATGCATCATGTCTATAAATCAATCCTAGATAAAAAAAGATAGGTCATACCTACACTTAAAAATGGGAATACATTTTTTAAGTGGGATCATGACCAAGATGGGGATCTACTAGACCTGATTATAGGATCACTTGTCACAATACACCATGCTAGGAAGGGTTTCAAAGCCTATAGTCTAACATAATCATATAACAACCCTAAAAGAGTCCTAGGTTTAATGTTCATTCTATTCTAATAAATAGTAAAGTAAATATTATATAGTGCACACCAAATATTATGGCACAAATTGGGGGTTAGAAACAGAACAAAATCAACTAAACATCCATATAATACATATACTCACATCAATGTATAGGAAATCCTAATGCATGGGAGAAAAACATAACTATATTATCTATCTAGTCTTATAAAGGAGAAATAAATTTAGGTTTACTTACCTTGAAGACAAACCCATCCAGTCTTAATATATACCTTGGCCAAGGTGATTTATAAGAGATTTTTTTTGGTATGTAAGGATAATAAAGACAAATAAGCTCTAGGCTATACAACATATCTATGCATCCAAAAGACTTCTCCACAAGACAAGATCCTTATCTCCAAATAAAGTATGGAATCCAAAGCTTTATTTCTCAAGTAGAATGATCAACAATTAGATGTTGATTCACACTTATTCTTCTTCATTTCTCCTCTTACAAATGGTTGTAAATGAACTTGTATATATATGTGGTTCTTGCCCTAAATCCTTCTAAATATGTTAGCTATATAAGGTTGACCCAATCGACCTTATATGTTTTAAAGAGATAAATTACTAGGTCCCAAGCTAGGTAAATCAAAGGGATAATGACACTCCTAATGAGAATTAACATTAAATATTATAGGGTCAACCAAATCAACTATGTATAGTAATCAGAGGTTGAAAACTATACAGGGTCGACCCAGTTGACCTAGTATAGGTAATTGTAAAAAAGGGGATCAAGGAAAAAACAATATGGATAAAGTGTGACAAATGATTGAAATGGGTATAGATGAGAAGAATAATATTAGGTTAAATGTTTTTTAGGATATGAGCGTGTAGATGGAAAGTGTAAAAAGGGAAAATAATCTTACAAGGCACCAATGGTCTCCCACCCCTTTCTTGATGTAACCCTTAAGGTGTTCACTCATAGAGATTGAAACTCAAGGGGTTATTTCAATATACAAAGTATCAATAATCGATAAAATTTTTAAAATATTATATGTATACATATCCCACTCTTGAATCTCATCACGTGTCACGTAAGTGTAACACAGGATGGTACTTTGAGAAATATAGCATGATAACACACAATGTTGATGTTAAGTAAAGTGCAGTAAGAAAAAATAAGATAAAGGAAAGGATAGAATTAAAAATGACATACTTTACTTACCTTAGTAATGTAGATAAAGAATTAGACTACCAGAGAAAGTGAAATCATCCAATATGAAGAACACTAGGTGAACTTGTAGAAGTTAGTGCAAAAAAATGCCAAAAAATAATTTTTTTGAAATATAGGCATATAATAGTGGAAAATATTATCTACATCATCATGAACCAACATTTTTATGGTTTTCAAAATGGATGAGTAGAAACAAAGATATAGGCAAAAGAATGAATTTGCAAGAAAATAATTGAATAATTTAAATTTTGAAAAGTATTTTTACATAGGGGAAAGAGAAGTTATTTTCTTATTTTGACTTATGAAGGAGAGAAAAATAACTATGGTCACCAAACAAGCTAGGATGGTGAGGATATGATAGGCTAGATGAGGAGGAGATCCAGGAGTGTCAACGGGTGCACTACAAGTATGCAACTATGAATCTTAAGCTAGTTTTTGAGTAATTTAATGATTTAAGTGTTTTTTTAGAAAAAGAATAATTTTTAGCATTACTAGATGTTAGAATGAAATAAAACTATTTTATATAGGTAGGAAAAACTAATTAGGTAAATAGGTTTGAAGGAATTAGAAATAAATTTTCAAAAGGGAACTTTTTGGGAAGATGTAAGGGGTTACCAGTCAAAAATAACTAGGGCAACCCAGTTGACCCAATAGGCTAGAAATAGGCAAAATCCACACTATTGACCTAGTAGGTGTCTATTGGCCTTGTCCATTTTGTAGACTATCAACCTAGTATAGTTTACTAATTAATCTAAAAATTCCATAATGAAAACACATCACTAGGGAGGGGAAAATAAGAGGGTTGACATAGATTTTCAATTCAACTAGGCTAAAGATAAGGAAATTTTGGTCAAACTAGGTTGACCAAAGAACTAGAATGGTACAAAAATGCATGCAAAAGGTTAAAAGAAGGTTAAAATGGCCCAAAATGACCAAGTAAGGATAAAAAAGATTAAGTAGGCTACAAATAGGTAAAAATTAATGAAATTAAATAAATTTAGGCTTGTTTTTTATTAAAATTGTAAAAATAATGTATTTTAACTATACATGACATAGAGGATCTAATACATCTTTTATTATTTATTAGTTGCAGGGACAACCTAGGTTCTAGAGATTGGTAGATGTGTCTTGGCTACCAGATCTATTGGGGCATCTGACCATAGGAGAGAGAGCTAGGCTAATAGTTGTAAGCCTAAGAGTGATAGCTAACATGTGTAATATTCCCTTGAGTGTGCATCTATTAGTCATGTTTCTTGGATGCTAAGAATGATTGAATAACACCTTCAAATAGGAGGTGGGTGGGGATGTGATAGAGGTAGCTATCACTTTGAAGGATGTGTATGTCATCCTAAGACTACTAGTATTAGGAGCATCGATGACTATAAGCATACTAGATAGCTTGAAGGAGAGGAGAGCCTTAGCAATGTGGGCTAGAGGCTCAAATACAATATTAGCAGGTAGGTGAGGTAGTATGTTTGATGTATATGCATCACAAATTTTGGATATGCAGAAATTTGTGATAGGACTTGTGACACAACAAGTGTTATGTCACAAGTTAGATGATAAAGAATCATTATTCATAGTAGCCTTGAATAGGATGATCCTAAAGGAAGGAGTACTATATGATCTCAGCTCTATCATCTAGGTCCAACTGGGACATGATCTATATGAGGTGTTGGTTTGAGGGTAGAAGTTGATATAACTGATCATATTATTGATGGCTTCGATATATTAGAGGTTTCCCTTGTATCAGCTAATTGGGTTTCACCATATGATCAATGATAGGTCATCTCAAGTGTGGATATGGAGAGAAGACCATGTATTGTAGGCTATGCCACACATACTAGTGCTAAAAATGGTGAGACATGTAGACATAGTGTGGTAGTCATTTGGGCACATAACAACTACATGGATGATATGGTACATAGTTGCACTAGCTATAGTGAGGATAGAGGTTATTGGAAACTATACTTGGTGGAGAGAGCCACATCTGATGGCATGGGTGTTAGGATAAATGAGATTACCTCATCTAGAAACATAGATATTAATTCCCAAGTAGTATGTTTGACATGTGAGAGATCCAAAATAAAAGAGATGACTAGGGACACTAGTGACATGGCCAATGCTCAGACCATGTCATGAGAAACCATGGACTAGGTGATCATGATAGGTAGTAGAGTAGGAGGAGATGGATGCAGAGGTAGTGGTATTAGGGATACCACCAATAGATCCATAGTGAAATGAGATATGATAACTAAGGAGATGCCATCAATAGAGGTAGGAAGAGCAAGATAGATTGGAGACTATCACCATCCTTGATGACCTAGTAGATGAGCTAGAGGAGAGTTGGATGATAGAAAGGCCACTCGGGTATAGTTTGAGGTGAACATGAGCCATGATAGCTAGATCTGAGTTGAAGAGGCAACCTGTAGAGTAGGTAATATAAGGATTCATTGATAAAGAGACTATTCTAAGCAGTCACGTGGATGGTGAGACCATAGTGGGTGAGACACAAATAGGTAATAAAGACAATTAAATTATTTCTTATGTTTTTATTTTGAAATAGAGACTAGAGGTAGATAGATATTGTGAGATATGATAGTGATTTAATGTCTATATTTGTATAATTTAATAGGCATATCTAAGGATGAGGAATAGATATGGGGGTCCTTTTTGAGGGGATCACTCAATGACATCTTGGATGAGACTCTATAGTTGTATGGCCCTACTACATTAGAGGACCCCAGTGTACCATCTACCCTATCTCAGGTGAGCTAGTTCAGATTAGCTAGAGAGGTAGTGAGGTAAATATGAGCATAGTGACAAAGGATGGAGCCACCAATAGAGATGGGTGTAGGTGAGATACAAACATGTTAGGCCCTAGTAGAGGAGAGATATATACACATGGCTATAGTGATGTAGATGACATAGTCACATACAGTTACCCAAACCTAATTGTTGCATGTACAAGTGTAGGTAGCATACCTACATCGACAAGTATAGGGATTGAGATCTTAAGACAACCTCCTTATAATGTACTATTCAAAAGAGTCATACCAAGGCTTTAGCAGTAGCATGGCTAATCTATAAGATAAATAGGATGAAGCCCAACCATAGAGCTAGAGCATTGTATATAGTTTTACTTGTATCAAAACTCATGAGATGTATATATATGATATATCATTTTGGCATATTGATGTTGATTATGTATGTTGTCATCATTATGATTATGGATGTGGATGCTTTGGTTATATTTCTTTTTATCACATATATATTATTTGTTGTTGTATATGTTATAGGAAATATATGAGACATGATTTCTTTCTGAGTATTATGTAGAACACATGCATGGTTAAAAATAACCAATAAAACATATTTGTTAAATATAATAAATCAAAACATGTACCACACACTATTTCAAGTTTGGAAATGTGTAATAAAAATAAAATAACTGACTATAAAGAACCAAGGGATGGTAAAAAAGAATTTGTTTTTAAAACCAAAGTGAAAGATTTTTGCACTAAATTAAAACAATAAAAATCATACTAATTCACATTGGGAAGTATGAAAACAATGTAATAAAATGGAAGGTATGTAAAAGGGTTAAAATGGTATAAAAAAATTTAATTAATTCAATCAATTATAATAAATCATGTTGCGAAGTATAAGATAAATAAAATTGGTAAAAGATTGGTCTTAAATTTATCACACTAATAAAAGTTGGGAAGTATGAAAAATTCAAGAAATCATTGAATTTTTACATGCACTTAGAAAATAAGAATAAAAGAATAGAATAAAAATGAATTGAGCATAAAACACACTAAATCAAGCTAAAAATCATGTCAATGATGTGTAACTTCATAAACAATCACATCTTAACTCATATTTGACACATGTATTATTGGAAACATTTTTTGAGGAATGCCAAGTCCTATCCATGGTCTTACACTGAAACTCACAAAGAGAAAACCACTAGGGTGGAAAAAATCAAAGCAATAGAGTAAAGGATGTGGGTAATAAGAAGGAAAAAAGTGGTAATATTTTAGGAATGTCAAGTCCTATCCATGGTCTTATAATGAAACTCATAAATAAAATCTAAAGGGGACTGATTAGTAGGCAAAACAATATTTCTCAAGAGGAAATATGAGGAAAATAGTTAATGAAAAAGGGAGCGTAAAAATCAAGACTTAGTCATCTTATGAGAAGATCATAGGAGGAAAAAATCATACTAAAGACATGAGAAGATACTAAATGAATAGAGATCATAAATGTACAAAGGAAACCTATTTACAAAGCTTTATAGGTAAATAAGTGTGCTACTAAGATCAACTCATGAAGGTAAATTGGTACAAGAAAAATTAAAATGGACCTACCCTCCCATGATTTGTTCCCCATTACTCAGGACCCCTTGTAGAGCCATCGGTCTACTACGAAGATGAGGTACTTGCATGATAAATTAGGTAACACTAAAATATTTTTTATTCTCCTTTTCTAATATACTGGCCTACCATATCTCAAAGGACCTTAGATCTATTTTGAGGCCAAATTTGAATCACATCTTTTAGTGTGTTTTAAATGTTAATAATATTTTTGCCATTTATATCATTTCCTTTTGTAAATTGATTTGTCTTTTAACTTTTTATGGATTTTTAAGATTCCTCCTCCATAGGGATTTGGAATGAACAACATGAGAGATATAGTGATACACATGAATGAGATTTAGGCTAAGTCTAAAGGAGGCAAAATAACCAAAGATAATGACTGACTAGGACACTTATGCTTAACAATGAACTAGCATGTGATCTCAAGTCTCAATCATGTATGTTCTTAGTTTGTGAAAAATGAAGAAGGAAAAAAGGAGATCCAAACTAGACCAATGAAAGGAAAGTATAATAATATGAATTATTTTATAACTAATCACATGGTAAAAGGAGACAAGGACCAAAGGGAATAAGGTTTGTATAACTAAGTCACAATGACAATTATCTATGAAAAATAGAGATAAGAAAGTAAACAATCATGAAAAATCAAGAAGATAGTTTTGAGAAAAACTCAAAAAAGAAAGAGAAGAGAATGATAAAGAAATACAATCATATGTGAATATAAGTGAAAATATAAGAAAGATATAGTACCAAAGGTAAGATCACCATATAATAAAAATGTGAATTTGACATAGAATCAAATGATATAACAAATAAATAAAAATAAAATTGGAGTACAATTCTAATAAAAATGTAACTATAAGAGTGCCATGCATGTCCTAATAAATATAGATATATCTTCCCACACACATTATCCAAGACATTAGATAAATCGCTATGAAGCTAGATATGAATTGCTACTAATGTCTCGTCAATCTTCAATGAAAATTGGAAAAAGACTTCTCTTCTAATATCCTCAACTAAAAAAGTAGGAATAATCAATGGATCATGCTAAGGAAAATAAAGCAAGGGATTTTTGGGATAATGTGTAGAAGTGCGATGGATGGGAGATATAGGAATCAATGGTGGAGGCACAAAAGGTGACAAAGGGGCCACAAGAGGGGATGGAACAACTAGAGGTGGAGCCATGGGAGAAGAAAGAGAAGTCTTATTACAGGAATGACCTATGGGATAGAAAAAGCTCCAAGAATAGCTACAAGGCAATCCTTAACATGTTTAAGGATGCAACAATGATCAATGTGATGGGTGTCATATTGGTGCCATAAATAAAATACCTCACCATACTTAGGTATATATTTAGTAAAACCTTTGAGGGAGGAATGGCTTTGTCTAAATAAAGAGAGGAAAGATGTGAAGTATCAATATATTATCATAACTTATGATAATGGGTATAAGAATGATTATCTATCCCATGGAAGCAATAAAGTTTATTGTGAGTGATGTTAGGTGAAGCACTCATAGAAGGAGTTATAATAGGAGTGGAAGAAGCTAGAGAGGACTCATTAGCCCATTTGGTGGGAAATGAAGCCATCTTAGGCAGGGGTAGGCTCAACAATAGTAGGAGTGGGAATAGTCTCAACTATAGAAGGACCAAGAATGGGATTAACTATAGTGGGAGTAAGAATAGGCTTGAATAAGGGATCTACTAATAGAGGATCAAGATCTACAGAAGGTCTAAGGAGGGTCACAATAATCTAAGGAGTAAACCAACTATGATGATTAAGAAACCTAACAAAATGGTAAGGATCGGTCATAGCATGATCTATGATCATACTCCTATGAGGATCCTTAGAAACTATAGGTGTTGGAACCATCTATACCCTATGATAAATAAGAAAAATACTAAAATTAGGAATAGTAAACTAATCAAGTATGGAAGATACTTGAAAAGACTCAAATAAAGAAGAATGATAATGGACAATCTAAACATCATAGGCCTGTACAAGACTACCTAAGAATGGATTATTTAAGGAATAACCATCATCATAATTGAGGGTATGAAGATCAATTAGATAAGTAAGTATAACCTTGTCATTTGAGGAAGTATGGTGAATATAATGTCAAGTCGTGGTCAAGACTATAGGAATATCATCACAAGAAGGCTTGTGAGAATGAAGTTGCAAGAAAGTAGGAAGCTATGAGATGAGATGAGGTGAGAGATCAAAATTTTTGTTTTTTAGGTTAATCTCATCAAGATCATCATCATTGGAATCTAAGAGGTTAGGAGGAATGTTCCTAATGAGTTTGAGATGTATGTTGTAACCTCAGGTTGAATTAATAGGTAAATTAAGATGTTATAACTCACAAAATGGAACATTGGGCAAAGGTTCAAGAGTAGGAATCTTGAAGACATCATGGTCTTCAAATTATTCAAAATGACAAGGGTATTTTTCACCCTCAATCCTATAAATGGCTCCATTATTAGGGAATTTAATGCATTGGTAGGTGGAAGAAGTAACAACCCTCGTACGATTAGTCTATGGCCTACCAAGTAAGATGTTGTAAGAAAGGGGAAAGTTAAAGATCATCACCTTCACATAGACAGTGATAGGTGGAATAGTAATGGGAATCCATACACAATCTAGATGGGGAATTTTCATTCTATCATATCCTTGACAGGTGTTGCATGTAGACTTGAGATTGCATTATAAATATCCAAGGGTTTTAATGAAGTTGATAGAGGCAATGCAAGTATCAGAAGCTTGGCCAATCAATACATGCTTAACTTGGATATCACCTACTTGAACACTAATGAATAAAGGATTATCATTCACATGAATAAAAATCTCTTCAAGGATCATAGAAGCTATGGGAAATTTTAAGGAAAGAGAAGTATCTATAATTTCATCAATGTTGATAGAGATCTCTTCACATTATTGTAATATACTATTTTTGGATCTAGATAAGGCTAGCTCCCATCTTATTAAGGGAAGATAAGGGATGTTCATCTTAAATAATAGCTTCATAAGACATTTTCTATGATGTGAAGAAGTCTTCATAATTAAAGGAATGAAATTTGTGATGGGAGATTAGTGAGTTTCATGATGAGATCCCACTAATCATAGCCCATAATAAGCTTGTTAGATATAGGTGCATAATGATTATGGAGGTATTCAGAAGGAGAAATTGAAGTGCATTAGATTTTTTTTGGTAAGAAGAAGAATAAGGTCTAGAACAAGGTTGTAAATCATGTTGTAATGCTGAAGTAGCTAGTTCAAGTTGATTTTGAGAATTGGTAAATGAAGCGTTACTAGAAATTTTAGTCTCATTAGTGTTAGAACATGACATAAGAGTGGTAGAAATAGAAAAGGAATTTTTATCCAAGGCAGAATCAGAAATTGAATCATTAAAATTAATAAGCTCATCTTTCCCCAACTCATTTAAATGAGACAGAGAAGAGTCCTGGATAACATGATATGTTATAGATGGAGTGTAAATAGATTGAGAATCAATAAAAGTAACCAGCCTTTAAATATTAGTCATGTTAACTACATTATCTTCATAAAATGGTTCAATAAGACTTTCTAAATTATTGGTGGAAAGGGTGGATTTATCTTGATTATACTGAATATGTTGATGATTAAGAAGAGGTTCTTTCTAGATAGCTAAATGAGCACTAGCTTGGTTCAAGGATTAAGTTTTTTCATGTGATTTATAATATTTAAAAGCAATTTCATAATCTTTTTGACACTTTAAAATGATATAATCATTATAAAAATTAAGACAATGAAGAAAGTCCATAGATAAATTATGAAGTTGTCTATAGGTCTCATGAGAATGACCCTAACTAGTATGAAACCAACAAAACTTGTTAGGATCATACCAGGATTTCATAGGATGGGTAGGGTCAATATATCATGGAAGATTCCTAGGTAGATGATTAAGAAATTTAGATAAGGATAGAGGTTTGTGAGAATTAATGTTTTTTGGTGAAGATAAGTGAGGATTGGTATATTGTTGAGAATAAGGAGCTAGTTTTGATGAAGGGGTTGGAACAATAGCTTAAACATTGTGAATGGTATCATAAGAATATATAATAACATCATTAGTAATATTGTTATTTTTGTTTTTAAGAAATGAGGACCCATTGAAGTTTGGTGTGGATGAAATTGATGCATAAGGATATCGTGTCATTTATCTTGATCAATATCCTCTTCTAATGTATATATAGAGAGAGTGTGGACCTGATATTGAAGTTAGGAAAAAGGGCATTGGTAAAGAAATGTAAAATATTATCATTATCCATGTTATTTTCACATTTGTTTGAATAAAATTTCCACCTTTTAACAAAATCTTGAGCAATTTTGTTTTCAAGTTTTTTGCAATTTATGAAGTGGGCCAATTTTTTTTTAGGAAAATCACTAGTTTGGAATTCTCAAACTAAAACATTCACTAAATCCTCCAAACTAGTAATGGAATGAGTTTTAAGTTGGTTATACCAATCCAAGGCATCAATTGTGAGAGTTTTACCTAAGATTTTGGTAGTAGCAAAGGTGTTCAATTTGACCCAATCCTTATAAATATTTCCAAATGTTTTAAGATGAAGGGTGGGATTAGTTGATCCATTATGAGAAATTGTAGGTGTGATACCTCCAATATCAATATTAGCAATTTGAGTAGTGAGTGGTTTATTTTGGAGATGTTTAATGGTTTTTTTTACCAAACGAGGCTGAGGAATGAGATTTCCTTGAGAATATCAATAAGGAAGATGGGGAACATTCTAGTTATGTGTGTCCCAAGCCATTCATTGAGATGAAATTGAAGATGAAGAAGGTGGTTTTACATTATAATCATTTGATTTATGTTATGAGCTTAAAATTTATTCATTTGATGATAGATCATATTTTTGGTTTTACTTTTCTGGCGTCAAAAATGAACAAGCATCAAGGGCACGATGGATGAAGGCGAGCAAGAGGGCACGATAGGGTAGGGTGCGATAGGGTAGAAAGTAGGGCACAGCTATAGGGAAGTGCTTAGACTGTACCAGGTGTCCCAAAGAGTGCGTAGTAGTGGGAAGGCTCCACTTTTGCAAGGTTTGGGTTCTTTTGCTGCTCTTGAACAACCAAGTATGTGCATCCCCAAAGTCAATAGTTGTCTAGAAATATGCAAGGAGAGGCCCAAGATGGTTATACCAATGGAAATGATTGCTGAAGACATTGAATACTATTCTAATCACTCCATGTATTACAAATTTTTGGGGCTTAGGACTTCATTATTATTCCTAGAAGCATGGGCTCAAAGGATGTGGGCACGAGAAGGAGAAATGGATATTACATTGCTGGCCAATAGCTATTTCATGGTCACTTTTACCTGTATAATAGATTGTCAGAGAGTTTTTGCTAGAGGTCCTTACTTCCATAATCAAGTGGGACTATTTATCAAGCCCTAGGATACCGGTTTCATACCTTCAGAGGAACTACCAAACCATGTCCCAGTGTGGGTACGTCTACTCCTCTTTTTGATGGAATGCTATCAAGAAGACACTCTCCAATTGCTTGCATCCTTACTGGGAAGGCCAGTTGGTTCCTCAATGTCACTCTTGGGGAAAAATGTAATGACTTATGCCCGCATTTGTGTTGAAATTGATCTTAGTAAGCCATTACCAAATGCTATTGGAATGAGTGCAGGCCCTTTTTTATGGGTACAATAATTGGATTATGAAACCCTCCCTTTCCACTGTTATCTATGTGATGTCGATGGTGTCCCACCTCAAAATCCACTACACCTCAACTAGCTCAATCTACTCGCACTCCTTTTGGTACTAACAAGGAAAGGGGTTTGATTTTAGGTGAGGTGCCTAAAACTAATGGATTTATGCTGGTTAAAGGCTGATATAGAAATAGAGGCAAAAAATAGTCCTTGAAGGAAAGACAATTAGATGACTTGCTCAATAGATTTGAAATATTGGATGACCTTAATCAATAGGAGGTGAATCTCAGGTTGATGATTTTGGACCATGGGATTGAGGGACCAGTGCAAGAGACCAATGCTTTAGGGGATTTAATTGAAACATAGGATACTAGAGATTGTCATATAGATATGGACCAGTAGTTGATAATTTTAGAAGGAATGACTTCCTCAGTTGCTCCCCTTAAAGAAGACATAAATATGGCCCTTACTAGGAAAATTGGGGACTCATGAGCAGCAAGAAGCAGTAAATCTTCTCCTCATCTTGAACTTCTACAAAAAGACCTTAAGAAAGGAGGGGGAGAGAAATCTGGCAAGCCTGGTAGAAAAAAGGACCTAGAAAAGATAAAGCTAATGGGAGAGACTTTGATGGAGTTGGCATCAATAAAGACTCTAGATGCACACTTTTTGAACCCTCTGAAATGATGATAAAATCTTGGAATGTAAGGGGTTTGAAAAACAACCCCAGATAAAATGATGTTCACAACCTAATTAAAAGTCATAGGCCAAATCTCCTTTTCTTGTAGGAGACTAAGCTTTCAGTTGAAGACATGTCCAGACTAGTGCCCAAGTTGTGGAGGCAAGGAGAATGTCAATGCATTGGTGCTACCAGATACTCAAGAGGACTAGCTTATCTATGGAACCCATGAAAGATTGGCCTCATAGGCTGGCTAACTTCTAAGTACTCCATGACTATGATTGCTTCTAGCTTTGAGATGGGGGAAGTCATTCTCTTCTCCAATATCTATGCTCCTAATGATTGGCAAGGTAAAAACTCCTTATGAGGCCACATAAGTTTTGTCCATAGCCTGGCCCCCTTCCACCCTTGGATTATGGCAGGTGATTTTAATGTTATTTTTGATTTGACTAGAAAGAGTGGTGGCACGTCAAGGTTGGACCCATGTGCTTTGCTAATGCACAACTACATTAAAATTTTGAATTTAGTTGATGTCATTCCCAATAATGGATAGTTTACTTGAAACAACTGCAGGAGTGGGAAACATTGCATAGCTGAGAGACTTGACCATTTTTTGGTTTCATCTTTTTGGATTGGAGGTATGTGGTCTATGAGGTCTAAAAATTTGGACTGGAGAGGATTGGACCATTGGCCCATCAAGCTTAATAGTGTCTCATAGTATCACCCATGCTCTCCTTCCTTCAGATTTCAACTCATGTGGCTGTAGGATCAATCTCTACATAAGTGTGTTGCCAATTGGTGGCGTTGGGGTAGGCCTGCCCATGGTATGATAATGTACATTTTTGCCAAAGCACTACAATATGTGAAGTACAAGATCAAGAGGTAGAATCACTAAAGTTTTGGGAACATTTTCCATCCTAAGGCTACTACACAAACCAAGCTTGATGGTATCACGAGAATAATAAGGGAAGAAGGACTGACTGAAGACTTACTGCAAGAAGAAACACAGGCTGTGAAAGACCTAGAGGAATGTGATCTATGGGAGGAAATTTTTTGGAAGCAGAAAGCTCAGGTTGATTGGCTCTAGGAGGGGGACAAAAATACATCCTTTTTCTTCAATTCATCCAAAGCTAGGAAACATGGCAATTCTATTTCAGCCCTGGTCAATGAAAGAGGTAAGCAACTTAACTCCTTTCCAACAATTTCAAAGGAGGTAGTGTAGTACTTCTCTACTCTCTTCAGGGAAGATGCTAATGGGGAATCAAAGAAAGAAGCTTAGGTTCTCTTCTACATTCCATCATTGGTGACATGTGAAATGAATGAAACTTTAGTGAAACCAATCACACTTGGAGAGCTTGAGGAAACCATTATTGAGATGAAAAAAGGGAAAGCGTCTAGACCTGATGGCTTCCCAACTAAATTCTACCAAGAATTTTGGGATATTTTCAAACTTGACCTTTTAGTTATTGTCCAAGAATCTTAGTGGAATAAGCAAATGCTTAAGGCTACAAATGTGACCTATCTTGTTCTCATACCCAAATGCGAAGGTGCTGATAGGCTAACTCAATTCCGCCCTATGTCCCTTTACAATGTTGTTTAGAAAATTATATCTAAAATCATTACAGATAGGTTAAAAAGAGGGCTAAGTGTTGTGATCTCAGAAGAATAGAGTGGTTTTGTGGAAGGCAAGAAAATCTTGGATAGTATTGTTATTGCTATTGAGACCATTCACTCCATGGCCAGCTCAAAAGATAAGGCAATGTTCATTAAATTAGACATGGCCAAAGCCTTTGATAGGGTTAGATGGTAATTCCTACGGAAGGTTCTTAGTGCTTTTGGCTTTGTAGATAAATGGACTCAATGGGTCATGACCTACATTTCCTCGGCTTCCTTCTCAGTGCTTATCAATGGAGAACACATGGAGCTTTTTAGTGCTACAAGAGGGTTGGGACAAGGGGATCCTCTATCTTCGTACCTTTTTCTTCTCCTTGTTAAAGGTTTGGGGAGGTTGATTAGTAGGAACAAAGAGGAAGGACATATCTATTGATGGCGATGGGGAGGGGAATTACTGGCGCAATCACACTTGTAATTTCCTGATGACACTACCCTTATGGGCATGGCCACAATGACTGAAGCTGCTAATTTATGCAGGGTGTTAGATGTTTATCTAATGGCCTTGGGACAAAAGTTTAATGAAGTTAATTCATCCATCTTCTTCTTTAACACTTTGGGCCCTATTCAGTAGTGGATAGCGAGGACTCTACATTTTCAGACTGGGACTCCCCCCTTGATTTACTTGGGTATCCCTATCTCAACTGGATGTACATCCAAAGAATCTTGGCAGACTATTTTGGAGAAATTTTGGGTGAAAGTGAATCACTGGACACATAAGTGGTTATCCTTTATGGGCTAGGTTTAACATATTCAATATGTGGTGTAGGCTTTACCTATTTAATGGTGTATGTTCTAGGTTGCCCCGATGGGAATTGTTAAGGAGTTTAATTCGGTTACTAGATAATTCCTATCGACTGGTAGTCTAAACTCCACTAAATGGAACCTTATTAGATGGGAGATTGTCTGCAGCCCCAAAAAATATGGTGGGCTCAGTCTAAGGTAGATGGACTGAAATGGTATTGCTTTGGTGGCCAAACTTTACTGGCAATGGTGCATTGAATAAGACAAAGCTTGGGCCAGAATTCTCTCATAGAAGTACTACTCTAGAACCATTCAGAGGGACATTCCTCATTATCTACTTATTGAGAAAGGTTTGGCAATATGGGGTACTCTTAAAAAAGGGGTTGCTCTCATCAAGGATAGCTTATTTTAGATTTGTAAACAGGGATCCAAGGCTCTCTTTTGGTCTGACTCTTGGGATGGTTATCCTCCCATCATTTTTTAGTTTCCAAATTTGTTGAACCTTTGTAAGAGATTCCTTGATGCTGGCTAGTCTCGAGTGAGTGACTTCAAAGTTTACATTACACAAGGACAAGTGGAGGTAGCTTGCTGGAAAGCTCCCAAAACTTGGCCTATTAATGGAACACAAAAAGAGAATGAGGAACTATTGAGCATCCTTTCCAGGCATCACTGTAGTCCTCTTTAGGAAGAGGATGAGCTAGCTTGGTCTCCCAATGCCAAGGGAGCTTACATAGTTTCATCTAGATATCATGCTTTACTTCTTCAGAGATTGGGCAGGGGGAAGTGCATCGATGGAGACAGGTTTGGAATAAATTCGCATGGCCTAAATGCAACTATTTTGCTTGGATGCTAGCTTGGAATAGGTGCTTGGCTTGGGACAATCTCTAAAAGAGAGGTTTTCAAGGCCCTTCAGTATGTGTTATGTGCAGAGCGGCTGAGGATGATTCAACACACCTTTTTTTGTGATGCCCCTTTGCCTTGCAACTATGGCATCATTGGTGGGATGTTTAGCAGTGCCCATGTTTTCATGCTCAATCTATGGTCAATTTTTGGAATGGAATGGGAGAACCCTCCTCAAGGATGCCCTTCTTTTAGGACATATGGCTAGGCAGCCCCATTTTTTTATTTTGGCAGATGTGGCTTGAGAAAAATAGGTGAATTTTTTGGGGGGTGAGGGTCATGGTGCAGCAAGTATGGCAGAAAGTGGTGGGGATGACCCAGGAAACCATCCAAGCAAAGAGCACGATCTACCTTCCTTTGACCAAACAGGATGCTCAGGTGGTGGCGCGACTTGGATTCCAACAGTTAACTGGTAAGTCAGTGTGTGTTAGGATGAATAAGCAGGTCAAAGAGTAGATTCTTAGGACTGGTTAATGGCAATGACCCCTAGTGGGATTCTCAAGATCAATACGGATGGTTCCTCCAGAGGTAATCTGGGACCCATGGGTACTGGAGGGATAGGAAGGAATTCTAAAGCTACAGTGATTTTTATTTTTCTAGTTCTTGAGGGGCTACAAACCATTAACATGATGGAAGGCCAGGCCATTATTTATGCCCTTGAGAAGGCCCAGGCATTAGGTCGGTGTAGGATTATATGTGAATCAAACACTCAAGTCTTGATTAACTTGCTCATTAAGAGGAAAGTGGTGGACATCAATTGGCAACTATCTCTAATTGTGAAATAGATTTTCTAGATTTACTCACTTATGGATAACATTACTTTTGCTCACTTTCCACGTGAATGGAATAGGGTAGTGGATTTTTTGGCTAAATGGGTGTCAGACCATTTGGATGGTGGAAACATTAAAGATTGGGGGCCTCTCTCCCTGAGGTTGTGTTCTGATTTGGAAAGAATTATGGAGGCTGATAGGGAGGTTTATAGTATTTTCTAATTGGGCATGTGCCTAGTTTTTCAATTTTTACTGCTTTCTTTTGGGGGTTTTTGCCCCCCGTTCTTCTTGTAATGCTTTTCTTTACTTATTAATATTATTTTTACCCCTTTTTTAAAAAAATAAATTATTCATTTGATTGAGTATTTGTAATAATAGTTTATTTGTTTTATTAGCATTATTAGAAGCATTAGAGTTGGTATTAGTGGCTTGGTTACCACTATTGGTGTTGATAGGAACCTGAGAGGAACTATGAGAATGTGAGGCACTAGTGGCAAAATTTGCTTGTGTAGAAAAGGATGGACTAGTGAATGGTTGAGAATAAGAACTAGTAGCATGATTACCTTTGGTAGCAAATGATGCATTAGTGTAAGGGTTAAGGATAGTGGATCTTAGGAGAGGTCCACTAGTTGTAGAACATGTCATGTTTGTGGATATACTAGGCATGGAGGTGGAAGAAGAGAAGAAGATTTCATGGTAAGAAGGGGTCAAAATCAAAGGAAGAGGTTGATAATCAAAGAAAGTGGTACCCCTAAATCTAGTTGAGAATGTAGGAGTAGGTGAATGAGGCTCTTTAACTTGACCACTAATCATAAGATTGTAAATAGTATATGAATCTTTTCCTCAATGTTGAAGAAATTTAGAGATAAAGAAAATCATTTCATGGGTATACTCTAATTCAGGATAGTATTCTAATGAGAAGAAAGGATTATACTATGAATAATTATTAGGAGGGGTCCCATAGTTCATTATCGAAGTGATAATATGAACATTACTAGCATCCAAGAAAGGATCCCTACTCTATCTATGGGAGACCCTATGAGGGTCAGTAAAATGCATCATTTATATTTATTATAACTCAATATTTTCATCAATCAAAAATTCCATGATGAAGGAAAAGAAGGGTGGATGAGAAATCAAAGAAATAGGGAATGATGGAAACATTTTAGGGTTGATCAGATTGATCTAACATAAAAATAGGGTATATAAACTATATAGGTCCAACTAGGTTATTCAAGTATAATGAATAGAGATTAAAAAAGAGGAAACATGATCTACAAACTATACAGGCTCAACTAGGTCAATCCAATATAGTGAATAGGTGATGGAAAAAGGTACTAGGTCGATTGTATTGATCCATTAGCTTGTACCTGAAAACCTGCACATCAAAGATAATTACTGGGTTGATAGAATCGATCTAATATGGAAAATATAATATAAAAAATAATTATTAAAGAATGAAATAAATGAAATAGGGTAAACAAATCTTGTAAGGGTTAGTTCATGTCAGATTCACTAGAATGTATGCAATAAGAAATGCATCATGTCTATAAATCAATCCCAACGCAAAGAAGATAAAGCATACCTACACTTCCAATTGGGAATATATTTGTTAAGCAAGAACATGACCAAGATGGGGATCCACTAGAATTGATTAGGGGATCACTTGTCACAATACACCATGCTCAAAAGGGTTCCAAACCCTGCAGTCTAACACAATCACGCAACAACCTTAAAAGAGTCCTAGTTTTAATGTTCACTCTATTCTAATAAAAAATAAAGTAAATCTAATCTAGTGCACACCAAATCTTATAGCACAAAGTGGGGGTTAGAAAAGAAATAAACTGAACTAAACATCCATATAAGGTATATACTCACATCAATGTATACAAAATACTAATGCTTGGCAGAGTATCATAATTGCATTACCTATCTACTCTTACAAAAGAGAAATAAATTTAGGAATACTTACCTTGAAGAATAACCCACCGAACCTCATTCTCTCCCTTGGCCAAGGTACTTCATAATATATTTTTTTGGTATGTAAGGATAACATAGACAAATCAGCTCTAGGCTACACAACCTATCTAAGCATCCAAAAGACTTCTCCACAAGATACGATCTATATTTCCAAAGAAAGTATGGAACCCTAAGCTTTATTCCTCAAGTAGAATGGTCAATAAGATGTTTTTTTACACTTATTATTATTATCTTCTCTTCTTAAAAATGTTTGGAAATGAACTTATATATATAGGTAGATCTTTCCTTAAATCATTTTAAATATATTGACTGTATAGGATCAACCCAATCAACCCTGTATGTTTTCAGGAGATAAATCACTAGGCCCCAAGATAGGTCAGTTAAAGGACTAACAAAAATCCTAGTGAGAAATACCCCTAAATAATATAGTGTCAACCCAAACAACCTTGTACATTAATTAGAGGCTAAAAACTATACAGGGTGAACCCAATCAACCTAGTATACTCAACTGGTAAAAGGGGGATCAAGGAGGGACAAAGAAGGATAAAGTATGATAAATGAATGAAATGGGTACAACTAAGAAGAATAAGCTTAGGGTAAACGGTTTTTAGGAGATGAGTGTGTATATGGCAAGTGGAAAATGAGATAAAAATATTACAAAAGACTAATTGTCTGTCGACCCCTTTCTCGGTACACCCATAAGGTATGCACTCAGAGAGATTAAGACTCAATGTGTTCCTGTAAGATACAAAGTGTCAATAATTGATGAAAGTTTAAAAATATTATATGTATTAAAAAAAAAGCTCAAATGGTGGATGTAGAGATATGATATTGAAA
Organism: Torreya grandis; assembly: GCA_037957365.1. Classification (NCBI taxonomy): domain Eukaryota; kingdom Viridiplantae; phylum Streptophyta; class Pinopsida; order Cupressales; family Taxaceae; genus Torreya; species Torreya grandis. Next base: position 120,319 of record JARHVA010002013.1, on the reverse strand, counting down.
TCAAGTAATTTATTTAAAATAACATGAGGAGGTTGTGTTAATCTTGAAAATGTATTCCTTTTTGGAGCTATTAATTTAGACTTGTTTGTTTGTTAGGAAGCTGTATTGACTCATAATTTTTCTTCATTCTTATTTTCATTATATATTACCTTTTAGTTTTATTTGATTTGAAACTTTGAATTTGAAAAATGTGAATAAATTGGTGCATATTTTAATTTTTTACAAGTTATAACATTTAATTATCTTTCTTTGACTTTATTTCATAACTCATCAAAAAATTCAATTTTGTCAAACATGATAAAATCATGGAGTGGTGCTGAAAAATTGTGTGAAGATATTATAATTCATTTTAATACCATATAATTTGTCATTTTAGTTAGCCTATTTTTTTACCAAATAACATATTCATTAATTGGCTCATTTTACCCTTACTTGATTTTTAAAATTTTACACATTTGACATTTTTTCCCCAATGTTGATAGAAAATTATGCTTGAAATTGATCTTCCAAATGGTTGAATGCTCTATTTAATTAAAGTGGAACATCATATAACCATCGTAAGTAATAATATTTGAGTCTTTTTGGAAATATATTGGTTAATAATTTATCATTATAAGCATTTAATCCAAGCATGTTGCATGGAATGATAAAAGATGTTGTTCAAGATCACCTTTACCTTCATAAATTTGTAGTTTAGGAGATATAAAACCTATTTTTAATGGGTAAAAGGCTATATATTGAGCAAAATTTTTTTGAATCTAATTATGATATTACATTGAATGACCAATTCCACATAAAGCTTGTTCTAATTGTAAAATTTTAGTAGCTAAGATTATAACATTTTTATCAAGAGAGTGTGCATTAGCTAAGGTTGGTGGTGATCCATTTTTAGTGATAAAATGAGATGTTTATGATGCATATGTATAAATAGGAATATGAATTTTTTGGAAATCATGTGATTCCCAATACTTATGTATAATGGCATATATGTAACTCAATGAAAAGTTTAATGGCCTATATTAAAAAAACTTGGAAGTTACTAGATGTATCAATTTTCCAATGGTGGAAAATTAGGTTGAAAAGAATATAATAGCATTGGTTAATTAGGAGGTATCATGTCATGAATTAAATACCAAGAATGAATACACAAATACATATGATAAGCATTTTATTATACAATAAATTTGTTTGATTGCATTATGTAGTCATTCGATAGTATTATGTAGTCATTTTACTACACTATGTAGTCATATGACTATATGGAATAATCATATTAACAAATCCTTTAGTCATTTTATTACACCTTATACTCCTCTAACTATGCCTTCAATCTTCTGATTACATGCTATAACCATTTTACTATATAGCATAGTTGTTTGCTTACATAGAATAGTTGTCTGATTGTTCTTGCAGTCTTCTAACTATGTATTGATATCATCTCTTTATTCCTTATTATCACCAAGATATACCAATATAATCACCTATATAAGGCATCCAAACATCCCACTTACCACTTTTTGATTCCTTTCTCTATCTATCCTTGCTCTCCATCCTCACCAAATTTTTCAAAGCAATGTATTTATTCTATCTATCCTTGCTCAGAGTCATTTCACACCTATTTTCTATCATCTAACACTTTCTTGTTATTGTTAGTCACCTTTTTTTCATCTATCAAGTGGTTATTATCTCCTATATTTTGATTGTAGAAGCACGATAGCGAATATCAATGGTTGAGATAGTTTGTATTCGAGGAGTGAATACCATATATAGTGGTGAATGCCCACTAAGTATAGATGGGATGTTTGTTGATTATGTACTTAGTATAATTATAGGATGACCAAATGTGGGAACTTTAAAAAGATGCCTAATTAGTATGAAGACCCAAAAGGTTGATTTGAATTTCATAAACTTGTTGTAATTTGGTATGTGACATAAATCCACCTAGCTTAGACCTATCTAAAAAGATTAAGGATAACTATCCTGAGCTAGAAATAATGTGAGGGTGATATTAAGTAACTTGAGTATTTGATTTTGAATTTTTTGTGTGGTAATGATGGAAAAAGGGTCAATCCCACATTTAGGAAAAAGGTTTAGATGAGTGGTGAATAAAATTCATTTATTTAGGTATAAGTCATGTGGTTTAAGATGTCTCATGAATTAACATTTTCAACTACTTATGACTAATTTCTTATGTTTAAACTAGGGCATTATTTGTGTTATTTTTGAACTAGTGTTATTTTATGTCTGTGAGGTGTGGGCCTGTAGAAAAACTAGATTAAAGTGGAGGTAAATAGAAAATATACAAAATCATCTTATCACAAACAATTTCATAATTAAGGATTCAATTCCCTATGAAATCATCATTGCTAAAATTCGTACTTTCCCTTTAATGGTAACCCCTATGACTAGAATATTATGCTACTTGAAAAAAATATAAAACATGAAGACTAACAAGTGGCTTAGGACTGCAAGACATAAAGAACACACTAGTCTATTTATTCTTGGTAGAAGCAAATCCTTGAACACGTACACATCATATTGGTAATGCAAGGAATTCACATGAATTATATAATGTGTACTCATTTATTTTTACATTATTTTATATCTTTTATTCAAGGATTTTTTATACATTTTTTTTCAATGGTTCTTTTATACTCATTATTTCTCTATAATTACTTCATTTTATAATAACATTAGGGTTGTTTAAGCCACAAATTACATCCTATACAATTGATTGAGCCATAAATTAGGTTCGCAAGGCTCAATTTGGCCCAAGTCATGTCTTTGATTTTATCAAATAATTAGATCAATTCATGATGGAATAGTACCTAATTTATCCCCAAATCATGCCATACTATCCTAATTAGGTTCAAGGGGCTTAAACTAGCCCTAATTTTATTCATGATTAGACTTGTTGATTATTTGGTTCAAGAAATGATAAAATTTATGTTGATTGAGACCCATATCACATCATATAAAGTCAAATTTAGGATTGAAAGAGGCTCAATTTAGCCTAAATCAAATTATTGATTCCACCATTTGAATAATTGGCTTAATATTTGATATAACTATGGATAATTAAGGTGTCAATCAAATCTTATAGTCATAATTAGGTTGAATGGGATTAAATTAGCTTGAATTACCTTGTTGATTTAACCAATTGACTTTTTGGTTAATTTTATGATTACATTAGGGTTTGTTGATTCCAAAATCAAATCTTATATACTTGAAATAAGGTACTCACGGCTTAAAATTTCCAAAATCACATCTTATAGTTGAATTTAGGTTAAAGTGGCTTAAATTGGTCCCAATTTCCTTTATGATTTGATTTTTGATAAAATTAGGGTCGATTAAGTCATAAATTTCATCCTATATGATCAATTAATCCATAAATTAGGTTCATAAGACTCAATTTGGCCCAAATCCAATCTCTGATTATGTTAATTAACTAATTGGATCAATTCTTAAAGGAACCAAAGCTAGGTTACCCTTAAATTATGTCTTATTATTGTAGTTAGGTTTAAGGGGCTCATTTTGATCCCAATTGCATTTATGATTGAATCAAATAATTATTTGGTTCATATAATGATAAAATTGGTGATGATTGATCCTCATATCACATCATATACAATCAAAATTATGTTTGAAAGTGGAATAAATTCACCTGAATCACATTATTAATTTCACCAATTGAATAATTAGCTTAATCTATGGTAAAAGTAGGGATAATTTATCCCTCAATCAAATAATATTATCTTATTTAGGTTGAAAGAGCTTAAATTAACCCCAATTATCTATGTGATTGAATTAGTCAACTATTTGTTTTAATACGTGATTATATTATGGTCAATTTAGCCCCAATCACATCATATATAGTTGAAATTATGTTTACATGGCTCAATGTTACACAAATCACAAAATTCAATATACCAATTGACAAATTGGCTCAATCAATCATGAAATTAGAACTAATTTAGTATCAAGTCACATCCTATAGTTTTATTTAGGTTCAAGGGGCTCATATTGGCCATAATTACCTCCATATTTTTTTATTTGATTGGGTAAAAGGTCATAGGTTTTGAAGATCTCAAAACTTATTACAAAGGAGAGAAAGATATAACATTCACACTCAAATGGGATACCTCTACCAACAATAATGAAATAAGAAAAAAAACAAGAAAAAATGATAAGAGACTAAAACCTAGCATGCCCATATAATGTTACCAACCTAACACAAATAACCCTATTAAAGTCAAGAACCCTTCCTTAAAACTTCCACCAATATTCTACACATCTTCTAAAAAATATATCCCACATGTACCAAATGTCATGCATTATCAATTATTATGTCTTTATTAGCCCCCCCTAAATAGAGGGTCATACTAGAAGGATGGACCTCTTATCCTCTATTTTTATTTTTATGCAATTTGGTCCACCTACCCTTATCTTCCACATTTTATAAGTCAAATGGTATGAAGATCTCAATTAATTTAAATGACTAATATTTATCTTCCACTAAAACAATATCCATTGATTGTACCCTTGGTATTTATATTTTTAGATTTGCTTCCCTAGAGATAGTTTAAACATGGGTTTTTGAAACCAAATCTAACTCCCTCTCAACTAGATTGAATGAATCAACCTTAGAATATAATTACCTTCATGATTAAACAAATCAACTATTTCATTTATTATGTGATGATATTGGAGTTGATTGAGTCCTAAATAACATCTTATATAATAAAAATTGCATGTACCATTGAATTAATCAATTCTTTATTTAATTCCCTGATGAAATTATGGTTGATTGAGCCAGAAATCACATTTTATAGTCACAATTAATTGAAGGGGATCAAATTGGCCCCAATTACCTTACTGATTAAACCAACCAACTATTTGGTTTATTTTCTTATGATATTGGGGTCAATTCCATAAATTACATACTATATAGTCAAAATTAGTTCATGGGGATTAATTTGGCTAAAATTCCATCACTAATTGCACCAATTAACGAATTAGCTCAATATATCTTGAAATCAAATCTTATTTATCCATAAGTCACATATTATAGTCAAATAGGTTCAATGGGTTAATTTTAGATCTAATCAGCTCCACCAATAAAATAATCAACTCTTTGGTTCATTATGTGATAAAAATAGGGTTTGTTGAACCCCTAAACCACATCCTATACAATATAAATTAGGTTCACAAGCTCAATTTGGCCCATATCACATCATTATACTAACTATGTCATCCATATGAAGAGGTATATCTCGACACACACCATTTTTAAATTAAAACATATAGATTTTTAAAAATGACACTTACTTCATATTTCCATGCCTCATGTTGTACGATTTAGATATAAGGACAATAGCTAGTTACCTACATAGAATATAAAACATTGTATGTATTTTTGTGTATCTTTTATTTATCATAAATAAAATTAAATCAATACAAATTTTGTATATAGTGATAAAAAATGACTTAAATCAATAAAAATAGAAGAGCTTACATGCTTTCACTTTCAACAGTTTCAAAAATCTACTTAGTTGCTGAAAAATGACTTGGGTTCTCGAGCCTAAGGCCTGAACCTACATCAACACAGTCTAATCCATTTTTATTAGCTAAATCAAACTTATTTCATGAAAAACATTATGAATTTCATTGAAATATTTCCTATAACTAATACTATGACATCAATTACACACTCTTGTTATAAATATCTTATTTTTCTTTTTCTTTTGTTTTAAAAACTATTTAAAGGTTTCAATTTATATTAATTTATAAGTACATATTTTTAGTACCACTATACACATCTATATTTATTTATGCATATTTTATTTCATCCATACAAATGTAAAAGTAATTATATTTTATCAAACTAGGCCTAATTCAATACACATTAGAAAATCTAGGATTTTCGTTAATTTTTGAGGTAGTTGGGGGGTAGGGGAGGCAATGTCAACTATTCATTTTTTATAATAATAAATATATATTTAATTTTAAAATTAATTAAAAAAATATTCATTAAAAAATTAAAAAACTATATATAGGTTATAGACTGGATGATCTTAACTAACTTTCTACCAAAGAATTTCTAAAAATATTAAACAAAGCTCAAAAAAGTGGGTTCATGACTATCTATCTACTAGGTTTATTAAAAAAATAGAAATTTAGAAATAAGACTAAAAATGCTATAATTAATATTCTTATATTATCTTAAAACTTTGAGATAATCCATCTCAAAAGAACTATAAAATTATAGGTTTGTCATTTCTCAATAAAATAAATTCACTTGTGACCCCTTTTTGGCCTATAAATTACATGTACTTACCCTAGTATGACCAAACCTATAACCAATACATAAAATTTATTAAATGAAAACTTTAGAATGGTAATGTGGAAGAAGGAAACAAGAAAGAAAAGATAGATCTTGAATATTTTTAAAGTGTAGTATAGTGTGTGTTGTAAAAAAATACATATCTAGTGGGTATAATAGTGTATTTTTTTTAATCTTACCATCATAAAAAAATGCTAATTTAATGCAATTGGTGAAGGATCACATTTGTTTTGAGTTTCAAATGATATGTCTAGGCATGCTTCAATATTGTTTATGTGTAGAAATTTGGAAATTTAATCATACCAATTTGTATCTCAAACTAAATATGCCAATTATTTGTTATAAAACATGAAATGTATGATTTTAACCCCATAATTACAGTTATAAAAATTTAGATAAAACTCTCAACTAATACTGATTCACCATTAATCAATGAAAAAAAGTAGATTTGTGTTTTGTATTAATTTTTATTTTTGACTTCATGTCTAAACAAAATGAAGACCATTGGGAAAATCTATAATTAATTATTAGATATTTCAAAAGAACTCTTGTGTTTAAAATTTTATATCATTAATTTGTTGATATTGAGATAGTAGGGTATATTGATTCAAATTTGGGCATGGTCAGCTGATTCAAGATTATTTATAGCATTTTACATTTTCCCTCCTTGTTCATAAGTATTTAGTCAAAAATAAAACTTTGACCTACAGTTACCTTGACATCCACTAAATTTTATTATACAAATAAATAATTAATGTAGGTTTTGAAATTATGTGGATTCAAACTATATTGGAAGATCTTCAACTTGACCATATTTCACCCACTCAATTTTTCATAACAAGCAAAGTGTTCTTGAGTTGGTTAAGAACCCAATTTTTCATGCTAGAGCTAATAAAATTTAATTTAATCATCACTACATATGTTAGTCGGTTCAATATTAAGATTTTTGTCTTTAGTATTATCCTAAAATAAAGCACCATAAAAATATAATGACTAAACCTGTAATATAAAAGTATTACATTATTTATGGTTAAGGTAAATATTTATGATCCATACCTATCTACTATGGTTAATCTTATATATTATGGTTAACCTATATCTATATGTATTGCTTGTAAGTTTATAATTATTACCCTTATTATTATGTCTAAATTATTTAGATTTAGTATACTTATCAAAATCTATTAATTAAGTTAAACAACTAAATATTTTATGCCTTGAGAATTTTATGTATTCTAGATATGTATTAGATATATATGTAAATTTACAGATGACTATCATAAATATCAAGATATGTTATAAATGATAAATCATATGTAGATAAATTTAATACATATTCTACATAATATGCTAGCCAATAATCTTTAAAGATACATATCCTAGATACTATGCTAGTCAATATTCTTTAAAATATTCTAATATATGAAATACTCTACAATAAATTTTGTTTATAATATTAAAAGTTATAAAAATAAACTCTAATAAACTTAAGTGGGAAATGGTAAACAATTTTGTATTTATTTAAATCTCCTATATTCTTCTTCCAAGCCATACTCATGAAAAAAAATCATAAAAAACTCTGGTAAAATCTAAGTAGGAAATGGTCCTATGTTTAATTTTTATTTTTCAATGTCAACTTTTGAATAATTAAAAGTTAACATGTGCACACCACCATTATAACTCCCAGTGCCCAAATGACAATATAGGAATGCCTTGTTAGTGTAATAAATACTTTATTTCTTGAGAATTATATGTATTAAATATCTATGCAAATTTATAAATAACTATCATAAATATCAAGATATGATATAAATGATAAATCATCATTTTATAAATAATATCTACACATAGATAATATGCTATCTAATATTCTTTAAAATATGCTACTATATGAAATAATCTATGGGTAATTTTATATTTTTTATTTGATAGGATAAAACCACATGTTTTGGGAGGCCCTGAAACCACTAATAAAAAAGATATAACAATGAGGCTCTAATGAGACTCCACAAGAGACATCTCATAAGGGAAGAAAATAACCAAAATATAGCTAAACCAAACCCTACTAAAAAGATAAAACAACATGCAACAAAAGACCAACCAAAAATAGAGTCTTCAAAACCACTACTATTTTTATAAAATATAGAAGTAGTACACCAAAATAAAGAGATGCCAAAAGACCCAAACAAAACAAAAAACCAATAACCATCCCATAGCATACAACTAATAGGAACTTGGTTAATAACCATAAGAGTAAGACTACCTAACAAAAGGTGTCATAGAATAGAACAAGGGTCATCGACCAATCTTCCATAGACATCAATCAGATCTATCTTTTGCTGAAGTATAGTGCCCCACTTCGGCTGATGGTTAAGGTGGGTCCTTTATCCTACCTTTCATTTTCCCCACAATATGAAGAGTCATGCTAAAGGACTAGACCTCCAAACTTTTCTCATACTATTTTTTTATGTACCTTGGTCAACCAATTATATTCTATAATTTTTGGGTTTACTTGTAAATAAATTTCAATTGGTTTTTAGGACTAAGATTTATCTTACACTAAAGCCTCTTCCATTATTTCCACTCAAAGTATTTCTATTTTTTGAATAGCTTCCTTAGAGATTGAATCAACATAGGTTTTAAATTCCAAATCCAACACCCTCTCCACTAGATTTTCAACTTTAGAATCATCCTCTAAGCTTGTAGGGTTCTCATTTTGAATAACATTTTTAGAATTTTCATAGGATGGATTAGAATCATCACTCTCTGAGTCAAGGGAATTCATAGTGAGATGGGTAGCACAAAAGTCTATCCATAAGGATTTTTCCTTCTTTCTTTTGAGGTAACTATAATCTTTGGTCAAATGACCTTTATTAAATTAGATCCAATATTGACAAAATAGACCTTATTATTTTATGGGTTGGGAATAATATAAGTCACTTAGTTGAAAGGTAATTGTATTGCGAAGATATTTGGATGTGTCATCATCAACTAAAATTTTGGCAAAGGTAGTATAGGAAAATGCCTTGGTATCTGGGTGTGTTTGTAGAAACTTTCCCATGGAGTTGCCTATAACCTTAAATTTAGGAGTAAATCAAAATTGGAGTGGAGATCCATATATATATATTTTATTACGGAGTTCAATGAGGGGGTTAAAATGGGGAATAGGGTTTAATAATTAGAGCATATTGATGCATAATCTATAACTAGTCTTGAATTAATTCCTTATCTTCTATTCAATCGAAAATAATAACAAAGAAACTCTTAGCACTAGGGTAGATTTTGAGCCTACCTTACAATAGGGGTTTCTATTGCTCCCAAATCTAGGAGTGTAACACTTGAGTTTTTGAATATAGATTTAAAAATTTGTAGGTGATGCCATTTGAAGAGAAAAAATCTTCATGGAAAAGCACCTCCTTTATCTGCTCCTCATTAAAATCATAGTAGTGGGAGATGTAGGTTTTTGAGGATTTTTAGGTGAATTGAGTAGTAGTTTGGATACATCCTTGGTAAAATATCTAGGTTGGTTCTTGACATGACTTTAATAGAGTATATATCCATGTCAAGGATATCTACCTACTCGTTGGTAGTGTAGTTATTAGTAGTATGTATAGTAAGTAAAGCCATGTCTCTATTTACAACATGAGATCTAATCATCACCCCTATTCTGAACTTAGGATAAGGTTTAATTCATGTGTCAAGGTCTTTATCATATTGATAATAGATATTTGGGAGAGTGGTTGTGATTTGAGATTCAATGTCATTCCTAAAATTGAAAGACTACCATGATACCTATGATGAGATACCCTACAAATAGCCTCTAGAAGGTATGTTCTAGTATATAGAAGATAGTCACCCATTATTGTGTTACTTGGATGAGGAAAGAGAGGTAGAGAGGGAGGGGTAGGAATGTCCCACATGATAGGCACATGAAAACCTAGGAGGGATTTATCATGGGAAATACAAGGGTTTGAGGTATTTGAAAATATTTTGAGTAGGATGATGGGAGCCAAGGACATACTAGGAGTTAGGAAATGGTAAAATAATTTACTTTTTTTAAAATTCTCTTGTGTTTTTCTTCCAAGCCATACTCATGTAAAAAATCTAGTAAAATCTAAGTAGGAAATGGTACATGTTTACCTTTTATTTTCTAATGTTTTTGTACAAATTATTAAAAACTAACACACTCACACCATTACAACCTATAGATGTCATTATAGGAAAGTCTTGATTATGACATTAGAAAAATAGGTACCTCGATTAATATCCATCAGTGTATTTTACATAGATTTATCTAAGATATGTATGCTAGTTAAACTATATCTATATTAATTCTATACCTTTTTTAGTCCTCTTATATTGTTTCTTTCTATGTAAATTTCAAATAGACATAAATACATAGATTTGTAGGTACAAACAATATTAAATGAAGACCTATTATAATAGTATAATATGATTTATGGTAAAGGTAAAAATTTATGATACATACATATTTACTAAGGATAATCTTATATATTATGATTAATTTATGTTTATGTTTATCTATATTTCTAGTAAATCTATAATTATTATGCTTATTATTATATCAAAATTATTTATATTAATATCTATAACTAAATCTATAAATTAAAATAAATTTATTAATGAGAGAAGTATAAATATACACAAACTTAAAAATTATATGTATTATATATGTACGTAAACTTAAAAATGATTATTGTAAATATAGAGATATTTTATTTATAATGTAAAAATTTAAAACAAAACTGATAAAATTTTAAGTAGGAAATGGTCTTGTATTTTGTCTTTCTAGGGAATTCTCAAATAGACACAAATACATAGATATATAGGAATAATCAATATTAATTAAAGACATAATATAAGAGTACTACAAGATTTATGGTAAAGGTAAATATTTATGATACATATATAATATGGTTAATATTATATATTACAATTAACTTGTATCTATATATTTCTAAATTTGTTAGAAGGGAAAATATTTATGACACATACCTATCTACTATGGTTAATCTTATATATTATGGATAGCTTATATCTATATACTACTAGTAAATGTATAATTATTATTACATTATTATGTTAAAGTTTTTTAGGGAGAATAATGTCAAGGAGAAAAAATAGAGAGAGTGACATGTTGATCAAATTGCCAAACTATTTGCTTTACTTTGAAATACTAACTAGGATTCCTTTTCTAGATGTAGGATGTTGTTCTATAATCTCCACCAAATGGCAATTATTCTAGAGGAAAATGCCCTACCTTAATTTCTCTCCTCACAATTTAACAGTTTCACAACCCCCAAAAATATAAGTGATAGTCGATAATGTTCTCTACATCCATTATGCTTCTCCTTAGATATTTTATATTGATTCTTCTTTATATCACTATAACACTTTCAATGCTTTCAAATGAATTGAATACACATCTCTCAAAATATTGAAAAAAATCACTTTTACCATTTTGGAAAACATTAATAGAATTTTCAAGAATCCTAAATTGGAGCTTCCAACCTCCCTTTTTACCACCAACACCCTTAGGTCAATTTGGAGGATGTATATTTACATTTTTATAAATTTATTTCTAATATGGGGGATTTCATTTTTATGGAAACAAGTTTTATAAATCATATCCTTGGATTGACCAATGACACATTCCAATAATTATTAGGGCTATGCCCACTTCTTGATAATTTGGGATCAATTATTGTGGCGTTTTGAGAAGTTTTTTAATAAGTGCTTATAATATGAATTACGTTAGTATAGATATTTATTTCCAATCAAAATATTTATATATGATTTAATTGAATTGATAGAGTCTTTAATTATTATTTAGCTTTTTTATCATTTATCCACATGTCATGAGTTTATTTGAATGCATTGTTTACACAATTTTCCTATGCACATAATGATAGGTAAGCTTACTAAAATTTAACATTTCAAAGGTAATTTAATTTAATAACCTTAATTATTCATTTTATGTGACTTATAATTGAATTTTATCAATGTCTGAAATATCTAAAATCTTAAGATTTAATCATCTCAATTTTTTTGATCCATGATATAGTATAAAGCTATGTAAATAAATATTTATCATAATTTTTCAATAAATATATTTTACAAATAATTTTACATTTGAATTTTTAATTTTATTTTTCTTCGGCACTAATCAAATTTAACTTAATGGAAAGTTGAATCTTACCAACATTGATATCAAAAGTCCACATGTTATGATCACAAAAGTAACGAATGGTCATCTGGGTAATTTCTACATGTATGTGTCATTGTATGATTAAAAAAACATTAGAAAAATAAGTAGTATCTAAAATGATGATGCATATGAAATTAATCCAATGGGATCTTTAAAAAAATGAGCTATAGATTTTCCATAAAAGACACCTCCAACATAAAAATCACCATCTTAGATATAATTTAATATTTATGGCTTCAATATTAATGATTTTAAGAATAAGATCATGATTTCAAAAATTAGTTTTTAATATGAAGTTATAAAAAACATCTTCACTCCTAAAAGCATGAACTCTAAAAAATTCTTTTTGTTTGTCCCAATTTTTATAAATTGTGATGCCCTCATTGTCTAGACTTCTTTTCCACAATTTATTTATGATAATTCTATTTAGATTGTGATAAAAAAACTTATAATTAGAAACCCTCTTTTATTTATTTTTGATTCCATAATATTGTTTGATAAAAATTATATATGATTTATTATTTTAATTATTTAAATCTAAATAAACCTAATTTACAAAGTGTATGGGTAGATGTATTATGATTTTAAAGTAAAACCACTTTCTTATGCATACTACATAGACAAACAAGTTGCCCTATCCTAATTTAAACCAATGAAAGATACACTTAGTATTATTTAATTGAAAGTGGGGCCATGTAACTTAAATAATAATGCACTCATTAGTACACAAATTAATTATACTAATTACAAGTGATTATAAAAATATAGTTCAATTTTTGGAGTAAATTTGTTAGCTAACAATATTGATTATTGAATCTTAAAGTTTTTAATAAATAATATACTTTATCATTTTATTTTATCTTCATTTTTAGAGACTGTTTTTCAACCTCAATTTCAAATGTGTAAATAGATTCACTACTCTAATTAACTATTAAAATTACAATAATTTAATTTTTATGTTTAATGTTTTATCTGTCTTTTGCTTTCAAAAATTTTATATTTTATTTTTACAATCTTATTAAGTTATTATTATTACCGTTGGACATTATTATATATCCATCACTAATTATTATTTTAAAACTATAAAATATATTTATAATAAATATATATTTAACAAGTTATAAATCTAGATAAATTAACTTGTAAATGTAAGCCCAGATAAAAACATCAAATCAAGGTGCAATTGAAATAAAATATTTAGTATGTGATATTTCCTTATTTAACCACAAACACTAATTAAATATTAAAGGAAATGATTTTGATATAAATTAATAAGAGAAAAGGGACCCTTAACTCGAGGTATAAAAGGATATAGCCAAAAAATCAAACCAAGAAAAATAAAAGAGGTCTCCTGGGAAACAAAAGGAGATGAGAAGAAAACCAAAATTTCCAAATAGCTATAAAATCAACAAGAAAAATACATTAGAGAAGACCAAAGAAATGAAGCCTAAAATATTGACATTCTAATGGATAGCAATATTTCAAGAATGAAGCTCCATCATGGAACCACTCCTAGGGTTCAATAAAATGGCATCGACATAAGCCTAGATCACTAATCCCCATAACATCCTTCAAGCCCCAAACCAAGAACACTACTATAAAAAATTGATGATGAAATAACCCAAGAAATAAACAATGTATTCTCAAATACTCTCAAATTAAAATGATCCAATAAGATAAAATAGGGAGAAAAACTTGGTATAAAAAAATGTTCCAAAAGCATTATCACCAATTCCTTCAACAATAACTTAAATAATAATGAAGTTGTCAACAAATCAAGTATTTTTTGATTAATTATCTACATTCTTCCAAAGTAAGGGGGCCTTCATAGTTCTAATATTCATTAGGAGGAAGGTAAAGGGTATTGATGTTGGCCAAGAAATATGTTGGATAATTAGTCTCTTGATAGTTGTGGTAGAAAGAAATGTCTTAAGAAAGGAAAGACAAGGAGGATAACTTGAATAATTGAGTTGAGTTTCCACTTTAAAAAACTTATTGATTTCATAAAGTTCATAATCAAGTGATAATTTATTTCCATAAATAATTTGCTAAAATTTGAATCAATAGTGATTTTGAAACCTCTCAGAAGAGCTATTTATTCAGCTAAATTATTTGAATACCATGGAATGTTATACAAAATTCATAATAACACTTGTCCCATATTATATTTGAATATTCCTCCACCTCTAAATAAACTTGGGTTACCTTTAGATACATCTTCAAAATTAATCTTTATTTAGTTGTCACTCAGATGCTTCTAAAAGGACAATAGCATTTTGTTTATTTGTGGATGGAGGTTGAAGTTATTTTTCAACAAAATTTCATTTTAGGAGAATATATACATTGTATCTAGTGATTTTGTTAGGAGGTAATAATTTAGCCTTAAAAATATCTTTAAAGAGTGCCTCAATTTTAATAGTGAGGATTTATTCAAAGAGGGACATGTTCTTGAAAAATCTATTGATTTTATATATCCATAATCTCCATAAGATCAGAGATGGGTCCATAACCCAAATACTATTGACTTGATCCCCTCCTTCCTTTCTCTAGTTAATCAAAATATTATGAATATAACAAGGTATTACCTTAAAATATTTCATTTTAATAAATAACCATGACCAAAGACTCAATTAAAAAAGATTAATCAAGGAGGATGTGGTTTGGGGTTTCTAAATTTTCTTTAAAAGAAACACACTAAGAGGGCCCCTGAAAACTAATTATTTACAATCTATCCCAAAAAATAGAATTATTATTCATGATAAACCACATGTAAACATTATATTTTATAATTCCCTAATATATCTAAACTTTTTCACATGCAATAAAGGTCTATTAATATGAGATATTAACTTATTATAACCTAGATTAAATGAAAAGTTGCCAAAATGATCTTTAAACCATTTTAAGCAATCAATATGCACTGAGCTACATACATGGAAAGAATCTATGAAGTAGTTGAAATAAATAATAAGTTTACGAGAATGGTTGTTTGTATAAAGAATTGAATTTTTCTACCTTATCAAAGGGCCCCATACACTTTAGGATTCAACACAATAATTATAAACTAGTGGTCCCCATAGGTTTTTAAAATATTCTACTAAAATTTTGAGGGAATGATTATTACAAAGAGGGCCCACACTAAACCAAGCATCCTTAAAAAATATAAAATATAAACCATTTGTAATATCTTAGTAGAGGTATTTTTAGATAAGGTCTATATATTTCCTAAGGAAGTTTCAAATGTGTGAAACATACACAAGAAACTTTGTAGTAAAAATATGGATCAGATCATCTACATTATCAATATATTATCTATGAAGCAAGATGTTCCAAGTGTTATCCTTATCTTGGAATAATCTCCATAGAAGTTTCACTCCCCAAGATTTAATGATCTTTAAAGAAAAATTTTTCAAACCCAACCTTTTAATTTTTGCAAGAAAACCTATTTCCATTTCATTATATCAATTTTCTTAGATTCATAATAATGATTAAATATAATGTTTTTCATAATTTGTTAGTTAATCTATATTTGAATCTAGCTGGAGCTTATGAGACTAACATCATATAGAATGGAATTTTTCGGAGCATAGTTTAAATTAATTAAATTTTAATTTCCCAAGAGAGCTATTTTCATTTCCAAAAATTGAGTTTATTCTAAAATTTTATGTTCATATCATCCCAAAATAACTTTTTCATCATCCATAAAAGAGGGGGATTCCCAATTATTTTCTAGGAAGAAAGTTGAGAAAATAACCCAAGAATTTAATTTATCTTAGTATGTCTATGAGGAGAAGTGTGGAGGAAAAAAATGTTAAATTTCAAGAGGTTAAAATCCTAACCCAAATCATGCTAATATCAATCTAAATTTTTATTTAGCTTTCTATCTTCCTTTATTGACTTTGATAGAAGTGTGGAAGAATTTCCTAGAATTTCATCATCCACAAATTAACTTTGATAGAATTTAACATTCTTAGTAATGTTGAAGTCAATAGTGGGATTCAATTATTTTTATTCTAAAAAGGCTCTACCCAAGGCTTATACTATTATGATGAATAAGTAGGGAGAGATATCATCTCCTTTATGGATTCATAATAAAGCATTGAAAAATATATTCAAGACTCTTTTTATAAGAATGAATAACATAGGAATAAAGATGTAAGAGTTGATCCAATCACACCAAGCCTCTAAGAATCCAATTTTATTGAGGATTTTGAAAATAACTCTCTAGTTAACCCTATCATATGTTTTTTTTAATCATGTTTGATAATCATTATCACTTCTTTTTAAATTTTAGTAGTGTAAATTAGCTTATGGAAAAATAATAACTTCATATATGATTTGCCAATTTTGAACAAAAACTACCTATTGTTTAGAAATATGGATAAAAGGGAGGATTTAGATACAACTAGGCAAGGCTTTAGAAATAATTTTATAGATACCAATGTTACATAGGGAAATAGGTTTGAAGCTATCTAAAGTGTACACATCATATTATTTGGGGATTGAACCTAGAAAGTTGAAACTAAAATCCTTCATAATTTTTCTCAAGGATCTAAATTCATTGAAAAGTTTGAGAATAACATTTTCAATAATTTCCCAAAAGTGTTTCAAAAATCCTAGAGGGAACCCATCAGGGCCTTGATATTTATCATTGTCTATAATCCAAAGAGTAGTCTAATGTTCTATCTCTATGAAAGGAATCATTAATTCAACATCCTGATCATCATTGATAATTCTTGAAATGATATTCACAAATTATTATTTATCAAAGGCAATAATTTTGGGAAGAATCCTTAAGCAATATTTACAAAAAATAAACTATATCATTTTTAATCACATCTAAATCTTTAGTATAAATGCCATTGCTAGTTTTGTATTTTGAGATCATATTATAATAATGGGTAACTAGGGTTGATTGGTGAAGTAATTTTTTTATTGTCTCCTTCCTTAACCTAACATTCTCTAAATTTTGTTTATATAAAGTCTCCTCTTTTTCCAAAACTAAGATGAGCCTTGCTCTAAGCTCTTTTTCCATGATAAGTGAGGTTATACAAAGATCAACCCTATGCACTTGGCCTTGAAAGATTTGAATATAAATTTCAATGATGAATTTACCCCTAAATATGTTCTCAAAAACTTCCTTTTTCCAGTTGTGAAGGTTTTGTCTAACATTTTTAAGCTTATGAGCTACAATAAACATTTTAGTGTTGCCTCTAGGGGCTAGTTCTTTCCACCAATTATTTATAAGCTCCATCATATTATGATCCTTTAGCCACATCAGTTCAAATCTAGATGAATTAACTTGTGAATATAAGACCAATAAAAATTTTCAAATTAGGGTACAGTTGAAATAAAATATTTAGTATGTGATATTTCCTTATTTAACCACAAACACTACTTACATTTTAAAGGTATTTTTTGATATAAATTAGTAAGAAAAAATGGGCCCTTACATTGAGGTAAAAAATGATAAAGCTATAAAATCAAACCAATAAAAACAAAATAGGTCTCCTGGGAAATAAAAGGAGATGGAAAGAAAACCAAAAATCCAAATAGGTATAAAGCTAACAAGTGAAATACAATAGAGAAAACCAAATAAATGAAGCCCAGAAGCTTCACATCCTAATGAATACTAATTTTTCAATAATTAAGCTCCATAATGGAACCAATTCTAGGGATCAATAAAATTCCATCACCATAAGCCTTGATCACCAATCCCTAGAATGGCATTCAATCCCTTAACCAAGAACACTGCTCCAAACAATTGACAATGAAATAACCCAAGAAAGAAATAATGTTTTCTCTAATCCTCTCAAATTAAAATGATCTAATAATATAAAATTAGAAGAAAGGCCTAGGATAAAATAATGTTCCAAAATCATGATCACCAATTCCTTTGATAAATAACTTGAATAATAGAGGAGTTCTTAATATGTCAAGTGTTTTCTCATTCATTCTCTACATTTTTCCCAAGGAGGGGGACCTTCACAGTTCTATTATTCATTAAGAGGAAGGTGAAGGGAACTAAATTTAGCCAATAAATATGATAGATAATTAGTCTCTTGATAGTTATGGTAGAAATAAATGTCTTAAAAAAAGAAATAACGAGGATAACTTTAACAATTGAATTTAGTTTACACTAGACAAAACTTATCAATTTCACAATGTTAATAATCAACTGACAATCTCTTTCCATGAATAATTTCTTGAAATGCAAATCAATTTAAATATTTTCAAACCTCTCAAAAGAGCTATTTATTTAACCAAATTATTTGAATACCATGGTATGTTGAAGGAAAAACATGATAACACTTGTCCCATGTTATATTTGAATATGCCTCCAACTAAAGAGAGACATGAGTTAATTTTGGATGCATCATCAAATTTAAACTTGGTATAGTTGTCACTTAGATGCTTCTAAGAGGCTAATATACTTTTGGTTATTTATGGAGGGAGGTTTAAGTTGTTTTTAAAAAAAACCATTTTAGGAGAATATAGCCATCATATCTAGTGATTTTATTTTTAGGAGGCAATAATTTAGCCTTAAAACCTCTTGAAAGAGAACTTCAATTTTAAGAGTGAGGATTTACTCTGAGAGTGACATGTTCCTAGAAACTCTATTGATTTTTTTTAATTTCCATAAGCTCTAGAAGATCAGAGATGGGGCCATAACCCAAATACTACTAAGTTGATCAACTCATTCCTTTGTCTAGTTAATCAAAAGATCACGAACATAAAAAGCTATTATATTAATTTTTTTTCATTTTCATAAATAAATATCACCAAGATATACAATAAAAAAATTGTGGTCTAGGGTTTCTAACTTTTATTTACAAAAGATATACTAGGAGGGCCCTTGAAAACCAATTCTTTGTAGTCTATCCTTAAAAATAGATTTCTTCTTTGTGATAAACCACATGTAGACATTATATTTTAGAATTCCCTAAGGGATATAAACTTTTTCACATGCCATAAAAGTGTATTAATATTATATTTTAACTTATTATAGCCTAGTTTCAATGAAAAATTATCAAAATAACATCCAAAACGTTTTTAGCCATCAATATACAATGAGCTACATATATTGGAAAAATAAAAAAAATTAATCAAAAAAAATAATAAGTTTATGGGAATGGCTGGTTGTATAAATGATTATATATTTTCCACATTATCTAAGGGCCCCATATAATTTGGGATTAAATACAATAATTACAAACTAGTGGTCCCCATAGGTTTGAAAAATGTTCTACTAAAATTTTGAGGGAAAATTATTACAAAGAGGACCCACACTATACTAGGCATCCTTTCAAAATTTAAAATATCTACCATTTTTAATATCTTTGTACATGGAGTTTTAGATAAATTCTTTATATTTCCTATGTTCCAAATGTGTGACCCATACATACAATACTTTGTTGTAAAAATATGAGCAAGATCATCTACATTATCAGGATACTTTCTATGTAGCAAGATTCTAAGTTTTATCATTGTCTTAGAATAATACCCATATATGTTTTGCTCCCCAATCTTTAATAATCTTGAAAAAAAATGATTCCAACCTGAAATCTTGATTTGGCAAGCAAACCTCTTGCCATTTCATTATATCAATTTTCTTAGACTTATAATGACAATTAAATAGAATGTTTTTTATAATGTTAGTTATTTTATATTTAAATCTAGGTAGATCTTATGCGACTAACATCATATAGAATGGAATTTATTGGACCGTAGTTTGAATTAATTGAATTTTACTTGCCTAAAAGAGTCATTTTCCTTTCTAAAAATTGAGTTTATTATAAACTATTGTGGTCATATCATTCCAAAATTATATTTTTTGATTATCCATAAAAGAGGGGGATTTCCAATTATTTTCTAGGGATAAATCTGTAAAAAAACCCGAAGAATAAAATTTATCATATTATGTCTATGGGGGAAAGTGTGGAGGAATATAATGGTATATTTTAAGAGGTTAACCTCCTAACCTAAAACATGTTATAAATCTAGATTTTTATTCAACATTATAGATTATCTAATGCAAACTAAATTTCCCCTAATTTTATCATCCTTAAAATTATTATGATAAAAGTTAAAATTCTCAATAATGTTGAAGCCGATAATGAGATTCACTAATTTTAATTATGAAAACGTTCTACCCAAGGCTTCTACCATTATGATGAAGAGGTAGGGAGAGATATTATATCCTTGAGTGAGTCTTAATAATGCATTGAAAAATAAATTTTAGACTCTATTTACAATAATAAAAAAACATAAGAATCGAGATGCAAGAGTTGATCCAATCACACCAATCCTCTAGGAATCCAATTTTTTGAGGATTTTTAAAATAACTCTCTAGTTAATCCTATAATATTATTTTTTTTATGTCTTGTTTGATGATCACTATCACTTCCTTTTTAATTTTAGCATAGTCAGTTAGATAATTCAAAAATAACAACTACATCTATGATTTGTCTATTTTTAACAAAACCTACCTCTTGTTTAGAAATAGGAACATGAAGGAGGATTTGGAGATGATTAGGTAAGGCTTTACAAATAATTTTATATATGGTGTTACATAGGTAAATAGGTTTGAAGATATATAAATTATTCACATTATATTTCTATCAGATTGGAGCTAAAAGCGAAACTAAAATCCTTCATAATTTTTCTCAAAGATCTGGATTCATTGAAAAGTTTGAGAATATACTTTTCAATAGTTTCCCAAAAGTGTTTAAAAAATCATGGAGGGAACCCATTAGGGCCTAAAGCTTTATTATACTCCAAAGAGAAATATAAATTTATTAATCTATGAATGGAATAATTAATTCAACATCTTGATCATCATTGATAATTCTTTGAATGAGATTCCAATATTCTTATTGCTCAAAGGCAAATTTTTCAGAAGAGTCCTGAAGCAATTTTTCAAAAAAATGAACTACCTCCTTTTTAATCACATCTAAATCTTTAGTATAAAGTCCATTGATAGTTTTTTTTGTTTTGAGATCATGTTTTAATTATGGGTAACTAGGGTTGATTGGTGAAATAATTTTTTTATAGTCTCCTTCCTTAACCTAACATTCTCTAAATTTTGGTTTCTGTAAAGTCTTCTATTTTTCAAAAACTATGTTGAGCATTTCATTAAAATATTTTTCCATGATATATGAGGTTCTAAAATGATCAACCCTCTACTTTTGGCCTTGAAAGATTTGAATATCAATTTCAATGATGAATTTATCCCTAAAGATGTTCTCAAAGACTTCATTTTTCCATTTGTGAAGGTATTGTCTAACATTTTTAAACTTATTAGATATAATAAACATTTTCGTGCTACTTCTAAGGGCTAGTTATTTCCACCAATCCTTCATAAGTTCCATTATATTATGATACTTTAGCCATATCATCTCAAATATAAAGGGCATGTTAATAGGATCCTTATCTCATTTGATAGTAAGGGATATAAAAGGTCGACCCTAAGACTTTTATAAACTCAAAGTGAAGGATCCAATTTTTATTTAACCAATGATTAGAGATAAGAAATTTGTCATTACATTTTACAATGTTACCAAAACTAGTTGTTATGGTAGTTTAAGTAAAGGATCAATATTTAGGTTCAATGTCTAAAAAAAAAAATTCACTAAAAACATCATTAATATTTAATTAGGATTGAGTATTTATATGAATTCATCCTCTTTTCTTGTGATTTATCAATATAAAATTTAAGTAACCAACCAAAAATATATGCTTATCTTGAAAATAGTTCAAAACCATTGATATTTTCTTCTACATAGTCTATTGGAAACTGGGCTTGAGGGAGTATACACATTAAATATGGAAAAGACATACTCTCCTTGAAGCATGATATCTTAAGGCAGATCCTATTTTTATGGGATTCCAAAATTGAGAAAGTAATAAAAGATTTATTGAAGAAGACACAAAGGCCACCTAACTAACCCATGACTCCACTAATAAGGGAAGCAAAGAATTTGAAAATTTTGGAACGCTTTTCAAGCCACATTGCTTTTGGGAGCTTAGTTTCCTGGTTGAAAAATAAATCTAAGATTTGTATTTGAAATTGTTGATTAAGCAACCTCCATTAGTTTTGGGATGCCAACCCCCTAAGATTCTAATAGAATATTTTCATTATTCTTTGTGAGGGTTATTCCCTCTTCCTTATTTTAGGTTTTTTTCTCCTTTATAAAAAAACATGTAATGAGGACCTTACAAACATATTAATCCAAACCCTTATGATTTGAAGTATATCCTTTTCCTTTTCCTTTTTTGAGGTTAAGGTTTTTTTTTAAATAAAAATACATTTGAATTTGATACCCTTTAATAATTTTAAGAAGAGTGATGATCTCTTTATTCTCCAATCTTTTGATTTCCACTATAAAAGAATTGAGAACGCAATCAAAGTAAGAATTCAAACTAGAAAGATCAATACTTTTAGAAAACAACTAGGGAAGGGATCCAAAGAAATATGAGGGAGAAGGAGGGGAGTAGAATTGAAAAAAGAAAGAGTAGAGGGGATGGAAACCACCACTAGGTTATCAACATGCTCAGTGGAAAGAGGAATATATATAGTAAGCTTAGGGTATAAAATATCCACCACACTAGGATCCTTAATGGGTGGAGTGGGATCATATTGGGATTTACAAACCCATTTGAAAGAATGACTATGAGTGGGATGATTAGGTTTGGATTGGGGGGAAGGGTAGAGCTTAACTAGTACACACCAACTCCCAATGTGGACTAGTCATCATCAATCATTGGGCGTTAGTCACCAATGATTATCGAGGGGTTGGTCTCCATTTATGACTAACCATAGTTAAATTGGTCAAAACCATAGTTAAATTGATCTCAATGCAATAGATTCATTCTAAGAATCCACACGATGGTAACCATAAACTTCACCACCAATTAGCAATAATAAATCACCTAGGACCCAACTGCAAACCATGACTTTGCAGGTGTCACTGAACTTGTCACGTGGTACAAACCAATATGGCATATGAATCATGAGATGTTAATGTTACATTAGGATTCCCCAACATGTAGATAATCATGTTTTATTAGCATTGCCTTAATCTCATATGGCTTACTATTAAATAAATAATGCCAAGCCTAAATGCCAAACAAATGTCCTTCACCATTTATTCTCTACTGGATCCAAGGTAGAGGGAGATAACTCAAGCAGAGGCTATCCAAACAAGAGTGAAGGAGTTGGTGTTTAATCCCAAGTTTTGTATCAATAAAATGTCAAGGTAAATTATGAAATTTTTTATCATTTTCATATAATCAAGTGACTATTTCATTCCATATAAGGGTTTTGTATACCCCTGTTCAAGGTTACCTTTGCTTCTCTATATACTGTGTCTTAATACACAGTGGTCTGCATGATTGTGAACTATGTTTATGAACTTAAATCTCTATAAACACCTTAGAGAATAGGAAATATATTTTATTGTTAATTTTTTTCTTGTCATAAAAAACATACACTCATTCCTCATTTTCAAAGGAAATAGAGTTGTATTTCTCAAACACAAAATATACTTTAATAGATGGTCATTTTAAAAGACAAAATAAAGCAAAGCTCAATGTTACCTTATTAAAATGGTAGTGTATATGACCTTGCATAAAATATAATGGTGCATATGACCCTGCATAAAATTGAATCCCTAACTTATTTAGGATATATTCATCCATATTTATGATCATAGACGGGCAAGTGGTCATTGAATAAGCTGAACAAGGAAACAAATCCCATAGATCTTTATAAATGTGAAAAAAAATGAATCCGTAACTTATTAACATAGAAAAAATACAAAACATAAGAAGCAAGAATAGGTATGGGGAAAAAAGAAAAATGATTTAGATAAGCACATTCACAGTGTGTTCATAATCCTCTTTTGTAAAAATTATTTAGATGAAAATGAAAATAAAAGTAGGGAAGATTGTAATAAATCCTTTAAAATGACATTTATCTTCAATTTACTTATACATACTATTTCTCAAGCCCTGTTTCTCTTTGGTAGAGGCCCACTATACATAAGGTTAAGCTTGCCCAAGATTTTGTCTTTGTTAATAAGTTGTTTTTATAAATAAGGACAAGCTCTTATATGTAGGGTCATATGCACTACTAATTTATAAGAAGAGAGTCGTTCAATAGGGTAGAATAGGGTGTATAGGAGCCTCTCTAGTTTTTTCCAAGATTTAAATATCTTCACCTCTATTTTTAATTCATGTGTTTTTATTTACCATTTCATGTCTATTTATGCCTGCAAGTGCCTAAATGTACTCTATTCTTTGTGATGGGGTCATCATGTATGTGTGCTTTTAAGTACATTGAAAGTGTTACTCTAATCATATTTCATTTGTTTGTACAAACTTGCTCAAAGTAAGAGTGTGTGAATCCATGTTTTTTGAACATCCATTCTAGGGTGTATAAGAGCGTCTATAGTATTTTCCAAGCTTTAATTTATTGAGATCTATTTTCAATTCTTGTGTGTTTATTCACCATTACCTATGTATTTATGCTTGAAAGTACATAAATATAATCTATTATTTATGATGGGTTCAACATGTATGTGTGATTTTAAGTAAATTAAAAGTGTTATTCTTATTATATTCCATGTGCTTGTGTAGACTTAAACAAAGTAAGAGTGTGTGAATCCATGTTTGTATTTGCAGTACCCCCATTGTACTATGTAATGTATACTTATTATTTTTGGCTTCTTCATTCAGAATTTTTAGTGAGCTTATTAAATATTACCATCAATTTATTTCATAGAAGCTACAATTGAAATTTATTTTTTTGTATACAATCTCCATGGAATTGATATTCTAGGCTTCAAAAATATTATTAATAAACTTTGAAATCCACTATTGGCATGTTTTGGTTCTTTTAAAGTTTTCAAAATGTAATGTATCCATTAATTTTTGTCTATCTTATTTATTACACAAAAAGGTTCATTTAGCTTGTCCTTAAATCACCACATGAGGTGTTACCATATTATATAGATTGTTTCCAAATGAGTTGTTATGTTAAGTTTCTATAATGTGAAAAGACAATCTCTACCTTTGAACATTACATTATCTAAAAAAAATGTAATGCCTTCTCATATGTACATTTCCTTGTTGGAGGTTCATAATATATACTTTAAATGTAGGGTGTCAATTTCATGAATAGTGGTTGGCCTAATTATTCCATGACTGCTACGTTACGTTGCCAACTAATTGGATTACCTTGACTACTAGCACACCATTACAATCTTGTGGTGACTTTTACATTGATTTATATAAGCATTTCATTGGTAAGGGTTAGTGTTGTAAATCATATTATTAACTTGTTTGAATGTAAGTTGTTGTTTGTTGGCAACAAATACTATGAATGTTAACTAATACAAATTTATGATGGATGAGTGGGAATTAGACAATTGCCTCAAAGAACTTTATGATGTGACCAAACAAATGGTATGCATTTTCATCTACTATAAACAAACATGAATTTGAGTTGTACTATTTTTTTATTGATGCTAATCTATTGTGACATGCACTGTGTTAGGAGAAAGAAGTTTGTCGAAAGTCTTCATTTTGTGTAATTACATAGTTTAGATATTCCCCTAACCCCCTTGAAGATCAAAGGAGGAAGTTATATAAAGGATTAATAACTGGGGATGGTATTCCCACTACTATGAGACAACCATGCCCTACCCATAAACAACCAGGGATGCAATCCCATTGTAATATGGAATCTTTACTGAATAAAGATGAAAATAATGGGATAACATAGGTAATTTTATTGATGGTATATATATTTTCAAAGCTTGATTTAATGTTCTTGATGCATGTGTAAATTTATCAATATTTGTGAACTATGCATCCCTCTTTTGATTTATTACATTGCCATTTTTTAATATTGCAAGAGGAGGGGTGGAGCAGACTAAAGGTGAAGAGGGTGTCCCTAATATGCCTAATGACTATTTCTTAAGAGATGTATGGGAACCTTTGGCTGCCCTTAATGTTTCATTGGACCTCATATTAAATAATGTTTCTTTCTTCCCTCTTACAACAATCAAAATTACAATACTTTTGACTAACACACCATACATTTTTATATGTTATTTTTGTTTTGTGTTTTAGTTAAGGGTGGAGCGGAGCCACATGGACGTGGCTGATAATCACCTACATAATGACTCTATCCTTATAAATGTGCATATTTTTTGCACTCTCTCTTTCATTTTTCATGCTCAATAATTACAAACCATGCATCCCTATTTTTATATGTTATATCTTTTTTAATATTGTAGGAGCAAGAGGTGAAGTATACCAAAGGTAAAGAAGGTGTCCCAAAACAATCCAATAACTATTTCTTAAGAGATGTATGAGAACCTTTAGTTCTCCTTAATGTTTGATTGATCTTGATATTAAATAATGTTTCTATCTTCCCTCTTATAACAATAAAGATTAGAATTCTCTTCACATGGCATGCATTTTTATACTTTTTTTTTCATTTTATGTTTTAGTTAGTAGGTGTAGAGTAGAGCCATGTGGATGTGGTTAATAGTCACCTGCATAATGACTATGTCCATACAAATTTGCATATTTTTCTAGTCTCTCTTTCATTTGACATGCTCATATCCCCATCTTTATTATTCCATATATGTTTGGAGTTGGATTCACACATATCTGTCAACCTATGTGATAGGAGAGGTGGAATCATATGACCTTGATGATAAAGATGATGAGGATGTTGTTGATGATGATGATGATGATAGTGATTAGCTTCTGGACACTTCACAATCTAAAATAGAGGAGGAACAGAATGTTGTAAGAATATTTTATTTTATTTGATCGCATTATCTTATGTTTATTATTTTATGATTTTAACATTATATTGTGTTTGATGACGTTATACTTTTTTTTATTGATTTATGATTTTAACCTCACATCTCTTCCTTATTAAATGATGGTATGTAGGTGAGTATAAAATCAAGGATTGGGGTATATTGAGGTAGAACATGCACCTTTTCTTATTGAGGACATGCAACACATGTAGAGATAATGATGGACATCCATTTTGGTCATGAGACCAACTTAACACTCACCATCATAAGATTCATGGTCAGCAACCCATTCCAAGAAGGCTCCCTAGGCATGTCAAAAGTGGGAAATATACACCTAAGGGAAGATAAATCAATAAAATGAAAATAGAAAGGAGGCCAATAGATCAAATCTTGGAAAATTATAGCATCAAAAAGAGAGATAGGCTGGAAAGATCGTGTATGGTTAGGGAGGATGTGTATGAGTTATGTTATTTTAGGGAGATATTCTTGAATTCTATAAAAGATGATATGGTTTCATATGAGTTGAGTGAAAACTTGGCATGGAGAAGGGAATCTTACATTTAGAAAAGAGAATATCATCAACAAATGGGTTGAGAAAGAGAATGGGTGGAGCAACAGCAAGGTACATGCAATAATAGACCTCAATTTAAATGCATTATGTTCATTGGTTTTCACAATGTTAATGTTAAGTTTAATTTAGCTTACTCAATATTAACATTAATATTTCTAGAATAATCACAATTTTGATTATAGGGGGATGACCCTTAGTCCCATTCTAGTGATGAGGAACACATTCCTTTAAGATAAACACATTTATCAAATGGTATGTATGTTCATCAGGGGGCATAACAAATGAATGTGCACATGGTAGGTTACCTCAAAAATTGATATTGTACTTCTTATGATGACTATGTATTATGTGTACTCTTCTCTATTCCTCGTACCTTTCTTTCAACCCTGCCATTACATATTTCGATAGTGATGTATATTTTTATTGCATATTGTCCTTTGATGGAGATGAGTTGGCACAGTCATAGGCAAGGATGGACCATGTTCAAGAGGTATGATAGTTACTTCTTATTTACTAAAACCAACAATTCCATTCTTCATGTTGGTGTCTTATTCTTGCATTTTGTCAAGATTTATAAACTACACATTTTCAAATGCAAGTGTCTAGGGTGACATGCATATGCATGCATTGATGTCATTGACCTCTTTCACTTTTTTGTCCATTTCCAGAGGCCTAAAGGCCATGGCATGAACATTAATATTACCTTGTGACTATTTCATTAGACACTATTATGTATATATATATATATATATATATATATATATATATATATATATATACATTTTGGCATAATATGTATGGCATGTTTGATGTGTGGTCAAACATATTATTTCGAAAAGAGATTTGAATACAAGTGTTTCATTTTTGGTTTCTATTGGATATGTTGTTTTTTGTTTATGTACGATTCAAGCAATGGTTTGGTGATTAATTTGAATTTACTGATGTATTGCATAATCATGCATGGTTCAATGATTCAATGTTTTTCCCATGTACTCATCATATATTTTTTACATGTATGGTATGTGATGTTTTGATCGGTGATATGGCATCTTTACATATATACCTTAATCTCCTTTCATTATTTCACATATTGGTGACAAAGTTCACATGTTTGCATGTATCTATGTCTATATAAAAGTAACTATGGTGGGGAGGATTACAATATAATATTTTTATACATGGATTGTCTCTCTAACATTCCTTTGTCTCACATCATGTGTTTGTCTATTCAAGCAATTGACATAACAATTGTTGATGACTATGGCCTATAGTTCAAGGCAGGGGAGGAGGGGTGAAAATAAATAGGGCAACACTCTAATACATTAGAATGACCATGCCATAGGTAAAGATTTCATACTCTAATATAATGATTTCTTTGTTTTAATTTAAGTTAGATAACTCTTTGCGTGTAAGGAATCTATTCATAATTATAAAAAATTGGATGTTCTTAGCTTTTGAATATTCTCATGGACCTTTTTTTATGTCTACCTTTTTTTAGCTTTTCAATGCTAAAAATATTGAATGTTGTCATTGATTTTCACGTGTATCATATTTTTTATAGATGAAGTCCTAAATCTAGAAGAGAATGTGGCTACCTAATTTCCCAAAGAAATGGAAGAACTTCTCACAAGGATGAAATCCCAGAATGCGATGGGCACATAAGAAAATCTTGGTTTGTAACTATCACTAATAGTTTAAAAAAAAAATCACTCAAGAGGGAAAACAAATTTTTGACTGAGATTCTTGATGGTGCAAGGGCAAAAGTTATCAAGTTGGAAAATGTATTGGCTAATAAGACCAGAGAGGTTGATAAGTTATGATGTGCACTTCTCACACTGAGGGATGAGAAGATGGATGCTGAAATAAAGTTTATCAATCTACAAGCTACCAATGCCTACACAAAAGAACTTTGTGATACAAGGGTGGAGACTATGTAGGCCATGCAAATAAATGAGGAAGGAATAGTTACCATATATGTGAAATAGCTATAGATTTTAAAGGTGGATTTTTATATCTTATTTGCAAAAGCCAATGGGATGTCTCCCAATAGACATGGTATTCCATACATGAACAATGATAATTAGTTTCGTGAAATGATTCATGTGTCTAGTATTACATGATGTATGCTTATGACTTTGGATGGAAATCAATTGAAACACATGCTTATTCATATGTGAATATAAAAATCAATGTTTATTTGCAACTATTTTCTTACTTCATCTTGTGTATTTAAGTCCTTTATGAATGAACATATGACTGTGTTTAGAAGTTGTTTAACCAAAAAAATACAAATTGACTACTTATGAAAATTTTCTATGTCATCTTATTGATAAGCATATGGGCTATGTCATCATGTTTTTAAAAGTCCCTCTAGTATCTTCCTAACCTATTTTTTGAGATTCTTCTAATCATGTGGAGTATTTGTTATTTTTAAATATAAATTGAGAAAAAATGAGTGGTAATTACATAATTTATAGGCATTTTCAGAGCCATGACATTTTTCTATTAATTGCAAACTTGATTGATCTTGTAATAGATAGGTTGGATTATTTATGAAAGTTCTTAAAAGATGGTATGTATATCTTAGATACATAAATATGGTGTTACCCTAGTGAAGCTCATATAGCCTTTAAAAACCAAAATCTAATCCTATATTCACATGTTCTAACTTAATTCCCCTTGGACTGTGCAGATTATAAGGGTTTCCTATAAGACTATGTCCCTATTAGACAACCAACAATAATGTTTCAACCAAAGAGAGATTATAAACCACTTCAAACCTCCACAATGAACTTATCAAAACATTTTAGAAGCCAAGAATTCACTGATCGATCCTTGTAGTCATGAAACAATAATGCAAGTATAGAAATAGGGCTTGTATATTGTCAACTTCTATTCTAGGGTCTCTTTCTTTCAAGAATTATTATTAATATTTTCTCTCTTGGTTATTCACATTAATAACTTGCTAGCATAATGATATTTCCTCTGTAATAATGTATATCCATTCCAACATATACCAAAATAGGGGTTGTGGACTATGTAATAGAGTCGATCCTTTTGTGAACTATGAATAGAATCTCACTACCTCTCTTATATTCAAATAACAAATCTGCCCCTCTACATGGACCACACATTCATCTCTCAATCATCTCATTATTACTCTCAATGGTCCATTTTACTCTTAGTATCACCTTGTTAATTATATTATCATAAATATTTGAAGGTTTTTACTTTCTCAACCTATACAATGATGTTTGCAACACTAAACTCCAACACAGATCTACAACCAAACATTCCAATATATTCTTTTTATGACTATAACCTATAGCCCTAAATTAGTTGTCTCCACTAATAATTCAACAACCTACAACTCCACATAAAGATAAACAAATACATGGCCTCAAGGACATTCAAGGGAAATATTCATGATTAAAAGCTCAATACAGTTTAAGAACATCAACTTAATTGGCTAATTCCTTCTTTATTCATTACATCAACTAACATTAACATCAACTAACATCAAATGATTATTAAATCATAAAAATTACATCATAGACACATTTACACATATGAATAGGTCACTTGTACAGATAATCAACCATGGAACTTGTGCCAAGGTGCCAAATGTCTTAACAATGACTATTGACATGTACTTTAGGTAGTTACATTTTTTTCAAAAATAGTTCAATTTTGGTTTTGTGATCAATTTTTCATGTGTACTCAAAATGATAAGGGATCAAGACCCAAAAAAATATGAATGGTGACTTCAAGTTTTAACAATAGGTCTGCAACCCTATTTTCTATGCATAAAAATGAAGACTGACTACTTATGGCTTGCTCAAGGGGAAAATATTCAAAGTGTATTATTTTTTGAAATATAGTTTGAATCTGTTGAGTCCTATTTTTTATTTTATTAAACATATGTGAGACCATTTCTATTGTTACTTTTTATGTTAATTAGTTTGAGGATGACACAACCCTTTTAGAAAGAGCATACTCAGGCTGTGAGTATAGAAATTAAAGTAAAATAGGTTAAGTTAGATATAAAAGGATTTGGGAAATATTTTGAAAGATGTCACAAAGTGTCTTTGGACCTATCACCCTAAAATAGAGTTGTAAAATCCCTTCAGTGATCTAAAACTTGAGGAGAACACTTAAAAATGTATAATTGGTCATTGTGAAAATAGAGGAGTCTAGGAAGTTATCAAAAGGAGTATATGAGCATTCTAGTGAAGATCA
The DNA here is from genome assembly GCA_037957365.1 of Torreya grandis. Lineage (NCBI taxonomy): Eukaryota > Viridiplantae > Streptophyta > Pinopsida > Cupressales > Taxaceae > Torreya > Torreya grandis. Next base: position 88,097 of record JARHVA010002013.1, on the reverse strand, counting down.
AGTGTTTCAAAAAGTTGTTTGATATTGGAACTGAGACTAGAAAGCCTTCATAGGCTTAATAAGCCAATGATATTTAGAAAATAAGAATATAAACTCCTAAGAAGTCACCTGTAAATTTATTAAATGGACACTGTGTGCATAGAAAAGGTAATAACATGGATAGTGTAGTGCAAATTGATATTAAGAAATGGAATCTAACATTTCAAAAAGTATAAGTATTTTATTCAAAGGATTTTCAATGTTCGACATCATTTTAAAACATTTGTGTGAATTAAAAACCTTGAGATAGATCTTGGAAACCCTGTTGACAGAGTTTGAATGTACAATGAGGCCAAGATCATGATAGAAAAGTTGAATGGAGGCTCAAGTGTAGTAATAAAATGGATTGAAGAGGTTTCTTGTAACCATACTGACCTTATGAAACTTGAAAAGAGAGTAATAGTAATTTGAATGCCCTCAGGTCCTAAAAACACAATCAAAGAACATGTTTAGATACTTTGAACCTAAAGATATGTTGAAGAACCACAAACCTAATAGTGAACAATGAATTAGTGAACTTTTGAAAAGAAATGCAATCAAGAACAAGGTAAAGTGTGAGATAAGCATCTTATTGTCTACTTCAATAAACATCAAGAACAACAACTAACATCAACTTCAAGAACAATAATAAATATGTAATACACAAATATGCACTTTCTTTAAGAATAAATTAAATAGTTTATTAATATTGAAACATATTTTTAGGAAACTATTCTATTGACTTTCAAAACCATCACTTTGATCTTATGTATTATATTCACCATTGATTTTATCCTCTACAAGATGAATGTAAAAGAATAGTGATTTCATTCTTGAAATACTTCAGCCCAATTAGATGAGAGGGAAATTTATGTTGTGGGAGATTTGTATCTCTTCCACAATGTTGTATATGGTTGTACCAAACCAAGACTAGAGTCCTAAAAGAGGTTATTTTGAACACTATATAGTTAGAAATGCACTATAAATGGTAGTTTAGAACCAATGAATATATTACATACTTGATTTGTATGCACATAGACATCTGGATCATTAGACACCTTTGTTGGTAAGAACTTTTCCAAGATGGGCCTCAGATATGCTGGAATGGCACTAAGAGTACCCCATGCATTAAGAAAAATGGCATCATCATATGGCCATTCATATGACCATTGTATGTAAAAATCATAATTGGTCTTGTCTATAAATGTCATGTACTCATAGCTCACCATAAAAACGTGGTAAGAAGGATATGCCATGTTATAATGTAGGAGAACATTGACCCATTTCAATCCATCAGGATTCTTGAAATTTTTTGTGGTTCTAAGCCTCCTCCAATTAATGGACTCAGCCACCACACATGAGATTGTGTGTAATGTTTGCCATTCTACATTGAACTACTCTAGTAGATTTGATTTCTTCCATATGAATTTATGGAATTCCTATCATGTTTCTGTAACACTCCCCATATCGTATTAATGCCACCTACCACATAATTACAAAAATTAATTAGTGATAATTTCTAAAAATAATTCACAAATTGTAGTTAGTCATTTTGCTTAACTATTGAATAAAGAGAAGATAAACTATTAAATATGAATGAAAAGTAAACTCCTCAACAAGTACATCAAGTCCAAGACAGGATTGTATTGTAACATAACATCATGCTATGTATATATAAATATATCTTGATATATTAGTTCTTATTTCAATGTATATGATTGAACAAGTTTCTTATTACTTTAAACAAGCCCTTCAAGCCATGGCCATATTCATGTTGGTGTGTAATCTATAGGTTAAGAAGGACTATTGAGTACGATCAAGAAAGGATGATTTGATTGAACCATTATTTGAGAGGGAGGAAATACTTTGTGGTATATGATATTTGAAGGTTGAAATAGCCTTATAGGTCTCTAAAGTGATTGGTGAATGTTTTAAATAAGGAAACTTAGAGAGAATAGTCTATTATTACACCCATTTTCATAATGTTAGTCATCCAAGGTATGCAAGCATTAGTTGTTCTAGTGAGGTAAGTATGATTTTAATGTAGATGAAATGTGGCGATATTAAATAGTGTGTATATGGTTGATACCGAGCATGTGTTGCTCAGTTCCTTGCTAGAAGGATCAAATTATGTGACACAGTCCTAACCTTATTCACAATAAAAGAAACTTTGAGCATGTTGTGTTAACCTTATTTGGAAGGGATTGAAAGGTTAATTTTTTTGAAAGAGGGAAGAGATGTTGATGTTAAATAGTATTTAATATGTTGAGACAATGGGAAATAGTTTATAAGATCCCATGAGAAAGATGTGTTTGAGGATAAATAAGTGACAAGCATATACAACTATGTATGCCCTATTTTGGGTGATACAAGCTAGCTAAGAAGTGTTTCAATAATAAAGATATATATGAATAAGTGTTGAGGAGCTACAATCTTGTTAGGGAAAGATGAATAATGAATGAGAGAACCCTTTAGAGACCTTGAAATGCTTCTAAGTGTGAACTATCAATCTAAACCTACACATACTCAAAGAAAACATACATAGTTGACTATAATTTCATTGTTTTAGCCATGAAAACATGTAATTTACATCCTTTGAAGTGACGTGGAACTCAAGATAATGAATTTCAAGACCTTTAAACCTTGTGCAGGGCATGAAACCCATAAGATTAGGGTTTTGAGTTTAAAATGAGTTTCAACCATCCAAACTTTGTGAAATTTTGTAATATTTATAGATTAAAGGTAATATAAATATTTAACTTGTTTTCAAATTGGTACAGTCCCCATAAGTATATATTTTAGGTAATGTGTTTTGTTGAGGGCTTATAAGACCTAGTGGAGTAAGGGTAATGAAGGAAAAGTAAATTTATCTAAAAGGGTAGGGTAATAAATTATTGATTAATATGTGGGAGCCAAAAGGGTATCTAAAAATGTCAATACTTTGAATTAGATGTATGTACATTACCCTAGCCTAGGAGCTTTGTCAATTTGGAGGGTTGGTTGAGGGGAGCCTTAAAGAAGGAAGTATATTATGTCTTAGGAGTTGTGTCAGGCAAGATAAGTATAAGTTTTATGGAAAAAAATGGTCCTTGAAATGGCCATTAGTTCTTTGAAAAGGTCTGTCAGATACACCCAACAAGTAGAAATGTCCAAAAAAATGCTACATGCCTTGTGAAGACAAATTAAGGATTGTGTGTAGAATAAACAGGTAAGGGGTGAACCAATACTTGAAAGGGGTATATATAGGTATATTATGATTATTAAAGACCACTCATACTTTGAAAATGTTTCTTTGGAACGTAAGTCTAATTTTTGTCCTTGAGACTTAACAAGGTTGCCTAGGAAAGAACTAGTGTGTGAGTTGTAACTAATGAAAGTTGAAGGAGGACTGAAAATGATCTCAAATAGTTTTTGTGAACTAATAGGGAAGGCTAATAAAATATAATAAAGGTTTATAATAAAAAAAAAGATTCAAGAAAGGAAAATTATGCTCTATCTTCATTGAAACTCAATAATAAGAGTTAACTCTATCTTTATACCATGTTTCACTTATGACAGTCAATTTGAAAGTGGAAGGTTGTTTCTCACAAAGTGGTGTATGGTTTATATGAAAGGAATGATTTATATACTAAGAGTGGTAATTGAAGAAGTAGATTAGATTTTTTTATATATAAGGTTATGGCAAAGTTATAATATACAACCATCGTGAACAAAGAAACCCTGTCTGCACATACTATTACACTATTGCTTGTTTCAATATAAAATAAATACATCATGAGTGGGAGAAGTGATAAAGTCATTGAATTTTTTGTGTCTTATCAAAATTTATAAGATATTAATATCTCGAGAGTAACTTTGGGAAGTTCTCATAACCACATATTTACATATTGGACTCATGGAAATACTTGACACAGTCATACCCAATCTTATCCTATTTAAATAGTCTACCTTTGATGGATTGTTTTGTATGACTGTTAACCCCATAAATTAAAACAAGTGTTAATGAAGATGTTCCTTCTTCAAGACAAATGGATTGTTATTTATATATGTATATTGTTTAGTGAGTCTTCAAGGAAATATACGTGTGCTTGGAATTTGTGTACATCTACAGGGTTGGTAGGATTGTGATTATAATCAAGAAAGTAATCTTTATACAAATTATTTTAAGTGAAAGAAATAAGTAAGATTCATTGTGAAGATCAGTTTGATCCTTGAGTAATTGAGTAAGATTATTCCAAATGCAAGAAACTTGTGAGAAAGGAAACTTGGGTGAATGGAATCCATACTAAAATGGTGGCATGAAAAACTGTGCAGATTAGTAAAATACATATCCTTTTAACAATCAAAGGACGTTGAGCACAGCCCTAGATAAGGGAGAAATATTTTAACATGGATAATAGCATTGGAGGAAATAATGAGAACCATCATAATTAATCTTTGTTGTGCTAAAATATAAAGGAATGTCTAGTAAATCCCTAGAATAATAGAGGATATGATTTAAAGACAATTAGGTTGAAACACCTATAACAGGGTGTATTATGTCTTGAGGAAATAGTCCCATTATGAGGATGATAAAGCTTAAATTCTTGTCTTGGAAAGGTGAACATTGAATGGATGGTTTTAGGAGATGATTCCAATAAAAAACAAGATTATTAACCCATTAGATGCATTATAATAGGTTTTAAAGGAATCAAATGATATCTATGGTAGTTATAGACCTGTAGATCATAATGTTATGCATAGTCAATCGACAAAACAAGGTGTAAGGGATTATTAGAGGTGAATGAGTTGCATTTAGGGTGAGTTACAGGATATATAAAGGTGGATGAACCTTATTTTATAACCTAGGTAGGGTTTAGAAGACAAATGATAGTTAAATTTGGAAACCCTCTCATAATAGTGTGTACCCTATTTTACATAAATAGTGGAAAATAGAGCTTGGATAGTGGAAAAGGGTGCATAATTTTGTTGGATTCCTTCAAGGATGTATAGATAGGTATGTTTGGATCATTTAATACCAATTATGTATTGAGATTGAACTCATAAAACCTAAATCAAGATTTAGTGCTTGGATTCCAAAGGGTAGTGCATAGTAACAGGCAAATGTAAGCATAAGAAAGAGGTTCTCAAAGAAATGATTTGTAAAGATAGAGAATGAGTTATCAACCACCACAAATAGGTTAATGCTATCAAGAAATACATTGAGGATAAAAAGACATAGATACATATGCAAAGAGACTATTTAGACTTCATTGAAAAGAGAAAGATTTGAAATAGAGATAGAATAATGAAGATCAAATCATCAAGTACATTGTGACCAATTGGGTTTGAAATCAGACAATGATGCTATTGGAGACTTCTCCCCATTCCTCTACATCATCTAGCATATGAACTTAGTTTTCCAAAGTGAGTTTTGGAGTGTCCCACGTAAAGAGGTTTATCCAAAAAAGCCTACAAGCCTTGTGTAATCTTTATGAACTTGGGGTATAAAATAGAATGATGAGTTAGGATGGAACACCTAAAAGGATTCAAGATAGGTTAAATAGGGTAATATGAGATAATTCATGATAATATGACACATCCCTAAGAGTTACCTCAAATATTTATGTTTGAAACCTATGACATACACATAATGGATAGCTAGTAGAGAGAATTAAATCATAAGGACAGACCAGTGTTAAGAAGTGAGTCAGAAGTGGATGCTAGAAAAATGATAGATGCCTACTGATTCAAAGAAGTGTATCTAAAATGTATAAGGGATAGGTATATCAAGAATAAGGAAACTAGCCCAAGAACCAAGGAAATATTATGAGAAGATGGAACTTTCAAGGATAAACATAGCATTAAATTGTGTGCTTTACGTGGAAGTACAAGTGACAATGAAACTATTGTCTTGTATTTTGTGATATTGAGTACATATCCTGGTCTAACAATCCATACTAAATTTTTCATGGTGAATGATTGGTTGTATAAACTTTCCAAATCCCTTCAAAATGACCAACACAATGCCAAATGTATATCAAGAAAAGTTTTCAACGAAGAGTAGAGCGTGTTATGAGAAAATATGATTCTCTTCTTCATAATCAATCAGTGGTTTATTTTTGTTTTTATATTTTTCACTTTTTTCCTAGATATTTGTACGATACATTTCAAATTTTGTAATATCTATATCCAATAAATTTTCCCACCTTACCTAGGCCATATCCAAATATTGTTACATATCTAAGGTCATTTGGGTTATATCCAACATGGTAAAATGTGATGAAAGAGCAAGAAAGTATCTTTTAACATAGTTTACATGCCCTAAATGACATTCCTTAACTCAATCATTGACTCTACTATATGTGAAAGAGATTAAATTGGTGATCCTGAAATACATTTTTGTTTGATTATTATAGGTGATTTATGATTTTCAAATACTCGTATGAGACACATATTTTGTTCCATTTGTATGAACATTCTCATAATGGTAATGGTTATATCACCACAAGAGTGGTAGGTGATGATGTAAAAATTATTTTTGATAATGGTAACAATTATATTACCATCACAAAAGTAGTTGTCAAAAGGTAGTTGATGTAAAAAGTAGTTGTAAAAAGAGGACTAAAGAGACTCTTCTAAGCATGAACAAGGTACTAAATCTACTAACCAATCAAATAAACCTCAAAACTATTACATTCTTTTTTTATATAATTTTAGTAACATTATTTGTTTATATAATATTTATAAATTTGATATATATTTAAAATAATGGCTAGCTTTACCACATTCCTCAGCATAGGGTTTAAATATCATTCACATAATCCTTTAATATATGGTACATTTATGCAATATGTTACAACATGTAGGTAGTCTAAGAGAACTATTCACCTTTAAAAAAAGTATTTATTTTTGTTACATGAATTTATTATTGTTTTGATGTCACTAAAACCTACAAAGGGCTATAATTAGGATGCATTATCTCTATTATGTCCACCACTATATCACTTCCCCACCCTGTTAAGCTCATCATCCCAGACTTGTCATTTTGGATTGTTACAAGGTGGAGTTGGAAAAAGTGTGGTCTACTATGACATGCTCTGATATCTGCATCTATTCATATTTTCTATGAAGTCTCTCTACCTATAGGTGAAAGTTCCATGCCCATCCTACACTTTTCAGAATAGATGAGGCATTGGGTGTTGTGCATTTGATATCATCCTACTCTAAACCTTATTTTAAACCTAGTCCATATAATTTTTGAAGAATGCCATAGTTTCTATGCTTCTATCCATTGCATAACATCTGTCAAATATCTATCATGATCTACATATTAGGGCCTCAACATCAACTTTGGTAGTATAAGGGATGTATTCATAAAGTGAAAAGCATCAAGTTAGAAAGACCAAAAAATATGAAAAACATATGACTATAATTAGTTACTAGACTTACAATATCAGCCCCCCTCAGCTGGTCTTCAATGTCATCTTCCAGATTTGCTATAATACCTTCTAATTCATGTCCTGATCTTTACATATCCAATCAATATATTGTGAATTTTGGTGTGCAAATATCTGACATCCATGACTTCTCCCTCATTTTTAATTTGAAATCTATTTTTTTTGACCTGGGTAATGAGAATATATTACAAAAACTATAATCACCTCACAATTTTCAATGCATACAGTATGCAAGGGAAATAAAACTTACATGGTACTCAACATCGATATTATTGATGCTCTCATTAACACCATTCATTATGGATTCATCCTCTATAATTTCCTGAGTTGTCATATTTCTCATCAAGTCCACCTTGAGCACATGCTTGCAAGTATATCCTTGGATTGAAAATGAGCAATTACACATCGATATGGAAGGTGTTACATTGACGATACGATAATGCAATGTCTCATATTTCATATTTTACACTCATTCCATATGAGGTTCATTATTATCGAAGATAACATGAGAATTTTTGATGTTCAAAGCCATTACCCATGAAATATTTTCATGTCTTTCTACTTTGAAGTTCATCTGGAATTTTATATCCTTGCGTAGTTGTAGCCACCAATAATGTATGTAAATCAATGTTGTTAGTTGGTGAACTAACCAATCCACCCTAAAATGTGTAAAAATCCTTATTGTGATTAAGAAATGAAATTTAAAATGGGAATGGTAAGATTATATAGATGCATTGGTGTCTTGCCCAGCATGCAGAAGTGTCTGATAACATCATGACCACATTCCAACCCTATTGCTCAATATTATTCCCAATATTTGACAAAGGTGGGATGAGAGGAAAAATAACTTTCTATAAAAAATTTGGACTCCCTTTTAGCCATGTCCTCACTGGCACAACTATGAATTATGAACCCCAAGTCTTGAAACATTGCACATCTGAAATCATCATCTTTCACCTTTGTTATCCAATTCTTTAGCACACGTGATGAACATGCCAAATACATAAGTAGACCTCATAGTCGAATGTCTCTCTAAATAAAAAAATATTTTTGCATAAGTAAATGGAATAATGTGGGGATGGTATCTATGAACATAGCAAATATGAAGTCCATGATGCATGTAGGAATAATGATGATGCACCTAATAGCTTTTATCTCCACATTGGTATCACTGACCATGAAGGCATTGATTTTCCATTCAACGTATTTTAAATACACTCTTTGAAGAATAATTTGTATTTATTTTCTTATGCCAACACTACATTATTGAGACATAATAACCCATGCAATGGGAACTCCTTTGTGTTGGGAATCAAATGCCAATAATGTGTAAAATTGGAACTGTACAAGAAAAAATAAAACATTAGAATAACTACATTTATTAGAAACATCAGAACAACTTATATTATCAACTAATCTTAAAAAAATTGGCACAATAACTTCATTTCTTTCATCCCAAATGTTGCATCCATCACCAATAAGCTATGCCTCCCAAATATCAACAACCATTCTAGTTGTTGTGGGAGTTTGAAACCCAAGATGAAGGGATTTCCCCATCCCTATCAAGCTCTCCCCCATTATATCCTTGATAAAAAAACCACTTGTTCATATTTGTCAATGCCCACTCTCAAAAAATTGTTATATCATTATTATTGTACACATATTTTGCCTCCTTGATCAATCACTCTCTATTATATATGTCATCCTTGCTCAAGAAATCATCATGCTCTATTTCACCACTAAACAATACATGTTTGTTATGCACCATATCATGGTGTTTAAGGTGGATACCATAACTAGGCATTCACAATAATAGAATCTTATGAACCCATTCATTAAGTTGAGGGCTGATGTGGGGAGAAAATAACATTTTTTTCCCTTGAATTGATCATATTGTTGGTTGTGGCAATAGTTGTGCTCATTCTCCATGTCTTCTACTTGATTGTATGTGAGCAACACAGAATCAGGTCTATAGACCATGTGTCATGTGATGAAATGACAATGAAAACCACATCTTGTATGCCTTCGACCTAGTTGGATACCCTTTCCCAACTTGGGCATTAAAGACTTGTCTTTTGGCATGGCATCAATTTCCCAAAAGTCATCGGGGCCATATGAGCACCAGTACCTTCATGATTATAGTGAACAAATAAATAGTCATGAACATGAAAAAAAAGTACATGAATGAAACATAATAGCAGCTAGATAGACACTAGCTTACAATATATAGTGTGAGGTGACTCACATGACATATTCAGAGGTTATGCTGATCTTGATATCCTTTTCAATAAAATTTAAATTCCTCTTACAATGTCAAACATGAAAATTTATAGGGAACAATTCCCTTAACGATTTTCCTTTGATAATGTTGTCAACCATAGCATATCCTGCTCAACCCAGGCAACCCACAAGTATTCCTTATTGATGTCACAAAAATTGGCCCACTTGATATAAGTGTAATCCAATAGACCCTCATCTAGCTTCTGCAGTTCAATGCACATTATTTCTTCCCACTTTTTTGCCATTTATCGCAGCCTACAATGAGAACATATCATTAAATAAATTAGATATGGACTTTTTGTATTGAGTGAACACAAGTTTCCATGTATTGTAAAGGACTTTTTTTTATTGAAATCAATATAAAACCCTTCATAAAACATATCAAAATAAATGCATCAAAAAGTAGAAATGGAAAAAATAGTGCATGCACAAGGTAGTTGTGTTTATAGATGATCTTAAGTGGCATGCACTAACTACATGCATGTGGGTTGGGCACAAGAATTTTATTTTTCTATGAATCCCATAGCTTCAAGAAAGGGTTAAAAAAAAAGAAAAATTGCTAGAAATCCGATAAAATGAAGACAATGTTTTAAAAATAAGGGAATTTGTTATGAATCCCATAGAGTTAGGAGAGTGTAAAAAAAGTGAAATTGCTAAGAATCCCACATGATATTCTTGTTGTCCCTCAACTAATCATTTGATGTATTGACTTAGAGGCATGGACATACTAGTATTTACAGATAGCACTTGACAGGAAATGCTAGTAGGTGACATAAGAAAAATTTGTAGAACATGTGTGCATTAAAAATTATATGAGCCCATATGGGATGTAATTTATCCCATTCAATTGTAATGGTAGGTTACTTTATCACCCATAGTAAGGTCAGGGCATAAACCACATTGAGTTATTAGAGCTTTACTGTAGCAAAATAGGCCACCAATTTTATTTAAATGATTTCTTCATAGGCCACCACTACCATAATTCCTAATACCAGACCAAAATTTTTGGCCACTAAATTTAGGGAGGCCCATGAGATGATAGAATACAATTATGAAAAAAAATGAAAGCTTTTTCTTCATTACATGTACAAAATTATACAAAAAGGTTTCATGGTCAAAAAGCTTCTTCTTCATTACGTGTACAAAATCATAACAATGTCCAATGTTTATTGTTTACAAGTAATCTGAGTAGTACCCATCATGATCACAGGAATTTTTATCATCTTCATATTATTCTGATGGTGTTGGAAAATGAATTCTTCACCATATTGCATCTTGGTGTGTAAGGTCATCCAACACGTGTTCAGGATCTAATTCATGATTTTAATCTAGAGAATTCAATAATTATACACAATTATCATGAAGACCATCTCATGTTGAAAGTAGATATCTAATCACAAGGTGATATGTATGAAATAATCTCTCTAACAAGAATGTTGCATAACTAATTCTATCAAAGTACATGTCAAACCAAATTTTCATCTGGGATTCAATGATATTTCATGTTGCAGAATAATTAATTCTGATAAGAGACTAGACTTAAAAATTATATCTATCATTTTCATTTTTTGACATGACCAATTGTCTTTTAACAGCTCCAAAGTAAAAACATTATTAATATTCCACCAAATCTTGGCAACGTGATTTACATGAGTAGACCAAGAAGGTGGTGGTTGACTGAAAATTTCATTCAATTCAACTACAACTTGATCCAAGTCTCTTCTTGTTCCATCTTTGATTTCAATTAGGTAATTCCATAAGTGATTGGAATGCCAAATAGAGAGGGGCTTTGAAAACACTGACATACTACAAACAAACATACAAACCACCAATATCTCAAATATCATATTAACATTCAACACTAGTACTTTACAAGTATTTTATGGGCCTCTATACTGAGATGGAGCCACAACATGCATGTGAGTGTAATCTCAACCATGAGATAAAGGGATTCACCTCATTTCCTAGATAATTCAATGCAACTACATGCTCTTAAGATAACCTTAATTTGATATAAGCACTTAGCACAAGATATATAAGGGAAAAATTAAATCAATGTATAACTCCTTTCATTAAATGTCAAGACCTCTTGATCATACACAATAAAATAAGCATAAGAGATCGAGCTTATAATAGGATTCAATGAGAATATAAATGATGAAATGACCAACTGTTGTGTGTGTGTGTGTGTGTGTGTGACACTAAAGTTTAGAAGCTAAGTAATTTTTTTTGGCATCTTAAAACTAGTGTGAGATATATCATCGTTCAAGTGTACTAAGTGTAGTACAATCCTTACATAATTTCTTTTCTCCAATATGGCTTCATGATCTTATAACTAGTGTCAACGTTTTGAGAGGTAGATATGATGTTGGCTTCATGAGTTAATATTGAATCTCTAATTTATACTAGCATTTAGGAGTCATGACATAAAATAGTTCTTAAAAGAGGCTACATGTCTCAGGTCTAAAAATACCGGGGTAATAGAAGAAGATGTCACACAAAAGAAAAGGAATGATTTAAGGAAACCTAAACATGTTCAGCCAACAAGAAATGTGAGAGGACTTCCAATCGACAAAACACTTTGGTACCTTCTACCTATGTTGGGTCCACTATTTAAACATTATAAGTACCAAATTATATCTGCAAAAACACATTTCAGGGCCATATATAGGAACCATCATCATTGGCTTCAAATGTCTTAGTTGTGATTGTCATGATTGAGATTTCTGCCAAATTTCAGGGAACAAAAAGAATGTGCATTATGGGAATGATGTACTCAAAGAATAGAATGATTGAAAAATATACAATGCAAAGCTATAGCAAGGATGTATTTAACATGGGAAACATGAAATACTTGCATATTGGAATTCTCTTGTTCTGGTTTATCTTGTTCACCATGAATGGGGATCACTTACTTGTGTTTGTCATTGCTAATGGCAGTGCAAGTGAGACCATTATTATTATTGTTCATATATTTAGTTTATTAATGATGTTAATATTACAGGATTGATGAATTATTTTGTTACAATTAAGGTTCCTTCACTCAATGTGAAGCATGGAGAGGAATTAAAACAAGTTAGAAGAATGGAGCGACGCCTCAGACATTTGAGATACATGTTAAAAACACTTGCAAAGTGTGTGATGCACAAAATCTTACTCTCAATATTTGCTTAATGGATGAATCAGGTGTCCTTGAAATAATAAACTTGAAATAATAATATATCTACTAGGGCATATTTGAACACATTATAGAGATCGACCAAAAAATAACTTAAAGCACATTTTTGTCAAATGTCTTAGTTGTGATTCCCATGATTGAGATTTATGTGAAATTCCAGGCTACAAAGGGAAAGTGCATTATTCGAATGATGTCCTCAAAGAATAGAATGATTTCAAAATATACAATGCAAAGCTATAGCAAGGATGTTCTCAAACTCTTAACTAATGCATTTCCAAAACAACACCCAACCATGTAAGCTTCTTTTGTGTTCCACATACACGCAACAAGGCAGGTCTACTAGATGATGATTGGACCATGTAAGCTCTTATATGCAAGGTCATATGCACTACAAATTTAGAGGAATGACATGGTGTATAGGAGCCTCGTATTTTCCACAGGGTAGAACAGGGTGTGTAGGAGCCTCTCTAGTATTTTCCACAGGCTAGAACAGGTTGTGTAGGAGCCTCTCTAGTATTAACCACAGATTGGGGCATATTTGTGATCAGAGAAGGGCAAGTGGACATTGAATATGTTGAACGCAGAAAGAATCTCATAAATTTATATAAATGTAAAAAAATTGAATCCATAACTTATTAACACAGACAAAATCCCTAATTTACAAAGCAAAAATTGCTTGTTGTCTGTTAAAGATGCCTGATACGCTAGTTAAGCACTGCTGGACAGAAATGGGCGGAAGGGTTCAACGAAGACAAGATATGGGAAGCAAATGGAATTGCAACTGCAACGGACATCCAACTCACGGGTAGTCAACTGCGTTGACTACATATAGTATTGGACACAACCTACTATATCCTCGTAATCATGAGACTCTCCGTCATGTCTGTAAGTACATTCGGCATGTCAAATATTATATCCTCGTCAAAGTATGAGGATGCTGTTTGGGGACTTATACTCACCTCCTGCACACTTTCTACGTTCAAATTGACGTCGACAGAGTTCTGCTGCTGGGGGCGCCAATGATGCAGCAGGGTCTTCTTCTTGGGAAGTGTGGACGTGGCCGCATCCTTCTCCTGCGGGAAACGTTATGGTTTAGAGCGCAGCGGCTTCTTGAATCTGCTTGGCAGTGGAAGAGAGCGGCAGTAGTGGTAATGAAGAAGCGGATTCCGGAAAATTCAAGTAAGCATAGGGTCTCCTGAGGTTGAAACCCGTCGTGTCATAAACGTGAGCGACCATTTAAGGGGTGGGGAATGTGCCCAGTCATATGGGATACTTTTTTCCAGGCTCTCGAATCTCAGATACCCATTCAGCTGCTCAGCGTAACTAGAAGTTGCTTTCGGCGCGGACTGCCATGTTGGACGTTGACCTTCAGACAGTCCTCATCCACCTCTCCATTAATCATTCAACACTCCCTCACCCCAGACAGTCCCCATCCACCTCTCCATTAAACCTTCAACGCTCCTCTACCCATCCGTTACCGTTTTCCTAATCGTTATTTTTATCTTAGCCGTGATCATCCCGGACCCATTGACGCAGTCTCGAAGAATGTTAATAATCAAAAGCAAAATCGAATTTCAGCGTTCATTATTTTCAAAACTAGAGCCACTTTGCGAGCTCTGCAGAACCTCCCCTTCCTGACTTCCCCTTCCCCTTTGTGAGCTTCGTTGCCCTCGTCCTCTTCATCACCACGACTGGGTAGATAGTTGTAGACGTTTTTGTTCTTTGGTTGAAGCCCACCTATTAAGACATTCCATATCTGATGGAGAATATGGCGATTTTGACCAAGGACGAATAGATGGCATTGCAAATAGTAGAAGTAGCCCACAACAGGGAAGTTATTGTGCCTTTTGTTTGTAGGGTTTTACGGTTGTGCTCTTTTGAGATGTGTGATATTGATAAGAAGGGCATATCACTTTAATTTACGTAATACATTTGAGGTTTGTTTTATATTTATTATATTGTTGATGGCTTGAAGGAATTAATGATTAATTACGGCATAACTATTTATTCAATGTACAATCATTGTTTGCATTATTATTTGATGGAAAATATGGTGATTTCATCCAAGAATGAGCAGATGGGATTACGAATGGTAGAATAAGTAGTGCATAACACATAAGCTATTGTGCCCTTTATTGGTAGAGTTTTAAGGTTATGCCCTTCTGAGATGTACGATATTGATGAGAAGAGCATATCAGTTTAATTTGTGTAATACATTAAGGGTTTATTTTATGTTGACTCTATTATTGATAATTTGAAGGAATTAATGATTAATCAGGTCATAATTATTTATTCAACACATAATCATTGTCTGTATTGTTGAATATCTAACCCTTGAGAATAATATTGGTTTAGGACGGTTTCACTGTATTCTTAATTGTTTGAAGGAATTAATGATTACTTAGGGCATAATCATTATCTGTATTGTTGAGTGTTGACTATATGGCATAATATTGGTTGACTGTATTATTGCTTGCATTGAAATAATGAATGATTTCTAAGGGCATAATCATATATTCCATTAAAAATCGTCTACATGGATTAATATTCATCCCTTGAGCATAATGTCTTTTAGGTTTATTTTAGGTCTATTAAGGCATAGTCATTAATTCAATGTATAATTTATTTAAATTGTTTGTGTAATTAGGATATGATACATAACATTCATTGAATGCATAATTCATTCAATATCAGTTACAACTTTAAACATAACTCATACTTCTATATTCTACCTCCTACAAGGAGGCACTAAGTACATAGGGAATTATAATAGGGCATGATACTAGTATAGTCAACTATAAAATCAGCAAGGCATTAGTAAGTATTATATCAAGGCATTAGTACATAGAGAATTATAATTATTGAGTCAAGTTAAAATCAATGGAGTGTTTGAATAAAATTTGAAATTAAGTATAACTAATAGGGTTTATATTCTGAGTGTACATAGACATGGTTACTAAGTAGAGCAGGGGTCAAAATATCAAACATTCAAATACAAATAGGAAAAGAATTATACATATGTAAACTAATACCTATATAAACAGATCAATAATGTTATACAAAGATCAATTATACATAGTTAGGATGAATATAATGGTATATTTAAACTAGAATAATAATAAAAATATACACGGTAAGGGAAAACTTACAACATTTCCATTCTTTGTATAATACTCTTTACATTGTGTATATCATTCTTGGATATACTATCTATTATTCTTCACAAATTCATTTTTTTGTATAATACTCTTTACATTATGTATATCATTCTTGGATATACTATCTATAAAAGAATTTGAACTCTATAAGGTTGTATTTTAGATTTGTTTTATAAAGGAATTTGAATTATTGGAGTTTTAACTCCTGTTGTATTTACATAATTGTTCATCTTCATACATAAATGAAAATAACCAATCAACCAAATCCATTATTGTAAATAATGATTTATTATTGTTCATTATCAATACTAATAATTATCTTCAACATTTAGGATACCCTTAACATAAACACTAAAACAATCATTCCTGCTACATAAAGGAAAGGAACTAATGAACCATTAATCTATATAATGGTATACTCTTGTTCATTATCAATATTAAATATCAAAAATCATGAAAGGGCCTTAACTAGCTAGTGCATTTGCATTTCAATGTGTTCACATTTCACAGTTGGGCTAATGTCTATTAGTAACATGATAAGGAAAACAACTTGATTATTGGTTCCATTCTTTTATGCAATAATATGGATAATAGTAGACCATTACATAGACTATAATAATATGGACAATAGTAGACCATTATATAGACTAATGGTTCATATCAAACATCTATATATAAGATATATATGTTGTTTTTAATCATATAAAAAAAAATATGTTTAGGAATATGGTTCATGATTATGGAATCAAGTAATGAGAAACTAGCTCTTGCATAAGTAAAAAATGAATATTATAATGGTAAATTAGAATTGGTATACTCTTTGAAAAAGGGAAAGGTGTGCAAGTAACAAGTTAATGTTCAGTGGATATTAGCATCTAGCATTTGGAATAACTGTAATCATTTTCCTTAACTGTTATTATTTGTCTTATCTATTATTGTTTATTTTAACATGTTTTTAACAGACGTTAGCCCAACCATGAGCATTGGACTTGGCCAATTTGGTGGGCTTGGTGGACACATCACTTAGAAAAGTGAATTCTCCTTCTAGTTAAGTCACTCCCATCATCAAAGTGTTAATGGGTCAATAGAATGCATGGAAGGGGAGGGTAGATGGAGCATCCAATAGGTACATATATATGTTAACTTTTAATATCACCTTCATGAGCATGTTGGATACTCTAAGGATAGAAGAAATATCTAGCATACACGCATATGTCATTTGTTAGTGTGGCCTCCACGTGTTTGATGGATACTCTAAGGGTAGATGAACTATCCAGCATAAACATGGAAGTTAATGGTCAATATGACCTCCATATGTCTCCTAGATACTTTGAGGGTCCTTATCCTCCATCCATTTTTTTATCTTTCTGATGATGGGACCCAAAGCTTACATCTTTAATTATGAGATTAACAAGCAATTATACTTAGTGTAATAATCATGGTTAATGCAACAACCTATACTTAGTACAAAAAATAATTGCTAAGGCAAATGATAATGGTTAAGTCCAATACACATAGGGCAAAGTGATAGAGAATTGAATGTTATGATCGTGATGTGCAAATTTCAATAATGCTTTGAGGTTTTGATATACTTGTTCGTTACATTTGGTATTATATCCTCCACCTAGGTCTAATCATGAAGTTTATGGCCATGTTAGTATTAAAATGTTTGTTCAGGGCTCATACATGTGGGGGATCCTGGTGTATGACTACAAATCCAATATAGAGCCTGGCATTCATAAGCATGGTGGGATGTTATGATATTGATGTGTGTATTTCACTAACACCTCAAGGTTTTGGTGTAATATTTTGTTACATTTGGGAGCATGATAAGCTCTTTTACATTGATTTTATGCTTGGTTCACTTGGATATGATATATATAATACATGAACATCAAGTTCCTTAACCTATGAATTATTTATCATTCCCAACAAAAAATAAGCTGGCTTCACAGGCTAACAACCCTACCCATTTGAATCTTGAGACTTTGTTTGTGTAGTATGACCTACACCACCACAAAATT
>JARHVA010002013.1:0-65000 GCA_037957365.1 Torreya grandis | reverse complement strand
TTGTTTTTAGAAACAAATATCTCATTATTATAAAATGAATTATTATAAAAATATAAAATGTCTTTTTTTTTAAGTCATCATCAAAATGTATTATTATAAAATATAATAAAAATAATAAAGTGATAATGATAGGGAATCATTTACTCCCTCCATAAGACAACATCTATACTTCCTCATTTCTACATTTCCTCTCAGTGTATAATCACACAATAATGCCTTCAAAGCTGCAAGCATGTTTATCCACTTTATAGGAGGTAAAATAAAACTCATAGTGTTTGAATTTTTTTTGGATGGTATACACATATAAAATACATATATTAATTCCTTGTATGATACACTTTATTAGATTTTGTATAATGGAGTACGTCTTGTTTGTCTATATAGTATCAATTACATTATGTCTAATAGTCTATTGTTATCCATCTTATTTTAGTCTGTATAATGCCTAATATTTTTATTGGTTTTATAATACCCTATGATTTCCATATAATGGTCTACTATTGTTGATCTTTCTATAAAAAATAAATGAGCCAAATAGCCATTAGTCTGTATAATAG
Organism: Torreya grandis; assembly: GCA_037957365.1. Lineage (NCBI taxonomy): Eukaryota > Viridiplantae > Streptophyta > Pinopsida > Cupressales > Taxaceae > Torreya > Torreya grandis. The sequence goes on along the minus strand of JARHVA010002013.1, from coordinate 64,443 downwards.
TCTATTTTGGTCCATCTTATTGTAGTCTTTATAATACCCTATATCTTTATTTTTTGTATATTACCCTATACATTCTTTGTAATGGTCTAATTTGGTAAATCTTTATACATAAAGAAAAGGAGCCAATGAACCATCAATGTATATAATGGTTTATCACTATCCATCTTATTACAGTCTATATAATGCACTTATATCTTTCTTTTCTATATAATACCCTATACATTATGTGTAATGTTTTAATTTTATCCATATTTATACATAAAGGAAAGGAGCTAATGGACCATCAATTTTTATAATGTTCTATTTCTATCCATCTTATTATATTATGTATTAGGCCATGCATCTTGCTTGTTTGTATTAACCCTTCATATTTTGTATAATGATCTACTATTTTCATTTTTATTATTAACCAATGAAGCTACATGTGATTATATTATAATGTTTTTGTTTGTTCATTAATGGATAGAAATTAATATAAAGGGAAAGGAACTAATGAAGATTTCAAGAGGAAACTGATTAACATTTTGAGTACAGATTGTGATCCCAACAATTAGACTTCAAGTGACATCCCTTCATAGGACTATATGTATGTTTATTTTTTTAGTATCATATACTTACTAAATATCCAAGTTTTTGCTTTTATTTAGCTTCCAAGAATACCAATCCCACTCTAACAACCAATTTTGGGGACCAATCTGAAGGTCTTAAACAAATGAAATCAAAAGTGAATGATGACCTTTAAGAATGCAAATTCAGACATTTAAAGACTAGGTTGGATGTCTGGGAGTAATGGAAAAAGGTTATCAAAAAAATGGAGGATAGATTGAAGGAAAGCATTTAGGGAATGAAAACAACAATATCCTTTCTAAAAAATGATAACAAAGAATTAAATTTTTGTATTAAGCATCTAAGGAAAGAAAAACTAAAGCTCGAGGATCAAATCAAATCCCTAAGAGTATTTGAAGTTGTTATAAAATTTAGTACTATTGCTTTGGAAGAAGAGTATGATAGGAACATAAGAGAGAAAAACCTTTATGAATAAGAGATAAATGTGTGGACAAACTTTATAATCCATCTTATTAATTGCTCTACAACATCTTTCACTATATCCATGCTTCCTAACTCCAAATCCAACATTGATAACAATGACCATAATTTGTGTGTTCCTTTACTATGATACATTTCACTCTAAGTTATTGACATTTACATATATATGGTTCATTTCACAATAGTTTTTAACTTTGTAGTTATTATATTTTATAAAAGTTTCAAAATATGAATAGGCATGCCTCAAAATATTGTTAAATTTGAAAAAAATTCTAACACCAAGTGTGTTGAATTGGCTAAATAAAATACTTAGAAAGAACAATAACATAATTAAACTAGTTTTGTATATGTCAATTAGTTTTAATGTTTTTTCACATGTCCAATGTTTATCTTTATAAGGACTCAAAATTTTAGGACATATAACACCTCATTACAAATAAAAATACAACCAAACAACTTCAACCAAATGTATATACATCTTTATTCATAGAAACAGTTGCTGGTCTACATATTTTATAATTGCTCAATCTAATTCATCCTAAAAATTAATGCAATTTGATCTAACTTTAAGTTTCAAAGGAGATTGGCCATGTTCATTTCCAGGTGGTGAATGCTTGTGGATTTCCATATTCTCCAAAAAATCACTTGAACATTTTATAATAGTCCCAGAACCATCTTCTACACATTATAAAAGTTGTGTATGGGGATGATTCACTTCACCATAATTGAAAATTGACCTTACTTAAAACCTATTACAACCATATTCAACAATATTCTTAAGTAAATTAAGACTTATTTTATCAACTAGAAGAGTGATAATTTCTTTATCTAGTAATCCACAGATCCTAAAAATTTGTGGATCATTTGGATCATTCACATCATCCATAATATTATCATTTACAAGAATGTCATCAAAATTGTCATGGGTAAGGAAAAAAATAGTATTGGAATCATCCTAAATAAGTCACAAATAAATGCTTGTCAATATCTATGTGAACATCTATGAAAATAATTTATAACTTCAACAAAATAAGGAAAAATAAAAATAAATACATAAATAATACTTAAATAGGAATCAACATTGCCTTTTGATGAAATTTCCATACCAAAACTATTTCTCAATTCACTAACATTCAACATGTGCTTGCACACATGGCCTTGGGTTGGCTACATGCATTCACACTTTATAAAAGACTGAATCACCATTCTAACCTTGTAAAAGTTTTCTTATTTTATTTAAATTCTCACCCATGCTACATCAAGGTCAATCTCATTCAACATCACATCAACATTAGGGATGATTTTTTATTTCATCCACTAATAGTACTCTAATTTCTCAAGCTTGAATTTCTTACAAAATAAATTTTCCTTACAATTTGGCTCCACCAATAATACATAAATACAATAGACACCAGTTTCTTCACTAACCAATCCACTTTTAGATGGGATGAAACTCTTATTTCATTTTAAAAATTGTGCTTCAGATGAGATTGATATGCTTCTATTGAAACATTTGTCTCTTGACCTACATGGGGTATTGTATGCAACCATATGACCCACATGCCAATATCGTGGAACCAATTATATTTCCAATAGTTGATGAATGATTTTTGAGCCACATATTATTGCATGAATAAGTTTGCATCACAAACAATTGCATCTTTTGTAGGTAACTTTCACATTATTTTACCTAAGCTTATAAACAAGTGTTATCTTAATTCAACATCATTGACCTTTGAAATCAAGTTTTTTGTCCATGCTCTTATCACATACCAACTATAGAGATTTACCTTCAATTAAAACACTTCCTTGGACTCAGAAGGACAAACTAAAGATAACTAATTAACAAAAATATAATTTTTTTCAAAACTAATAATAAATATTTATAATAGACATGGGCTCAACTTACCTAATAACAATAATTTTAGCGTGAGCATATTCCACCATGAAATCATTTGGTTTACATTCCAACATATGATAATGTGCATTGATCACTAACTTCTGCATCCATGATGTTAGGTCTACAATAGTATCCCTTGACATCAACACCCATACAACAATAAGTCTATTGTGCATACTATCAACTACAAGAAGGATGTACAACATGAACTACATCATAAAACACAAACATAATTCTTATACAATAACAAGTGTGATTTTTAAAATTTCAAAATTTTCAAGTACCTTCTATGCATTTGTCCTATATGTGGAATCCATTGAAAGTATATGCTATGTATCTAAGCACATGATATATTATTTTATATGGGTTGATGGAGATGCCAACATGTGGCACACATCCCTCTTAGTTAGTTATATGGATCCAATATATTAAGATAATAGAGTAACTTGTGGAATTAGTGTATTGGGTAATAGTCAACCTACATTAGGATTAAGAATCTACCCATCCATTGTTAGTTACATAGAGGTCTATATAAAAGAGATGATTATCATTCTGAAAAATCAAGTAAGCATTGAGTCTACTATTGTAATAAGATATTGGAGGTTATCCCCTCGAAGAGACATTATGGAGTTATTCTTTCCTAAAGGAGTAATGTATGGTGTTGTTATACCTTAAGGGCATTATATTTCTACATATATTACACATTTAAAAGTATTGGTCCTTCTATATCTACTATTTTGTGTTGATCTATATTATATTTTGCATTATTTTTGAATATTATAAGTGTGGATCATACTAAGTGGTATCAGAGCTTCAATTTGGGCAATTTGTGTGGAGTGAAACCCTAGTTTTTTGAAATCATTAATATATTTCAATCTATTGTAAATTTTTGCACAATTTATTTACTACATATGAATAATATTTCAAGGAGCTCTCAGTAATAAAATCGAACCTTTTTTATTAGTTTTGAGGGAGTTATTCATATTTTAGGGTTTGTACTAATTTGATCATATCTTTCATAATATAAGGAATTTTTTGGTGAAATTTTTGCTGATATTGTATCACAATATAGGAAATATACTTAAAATATTTTAGATTTTTTTGATATATTTGGAGTGATTTATTGTAATATTAGGTTTTTTTATATATTCGCTCTATAGACCAAAATTTTTAGAATTGTTTGAAAAAAATTAATTGAGTTCTAATATCATAAAATGAAGTTACAGTCAAAATTTAGGACTATTTTGATTAGTTTTGAATGAGTTATTGACATTTTAGGTTTTTGTGAACCCTAGTTTTTTTTGTAGATCATGAAGTTACAAGTATTTTTAGGACAGGATGATATTGATGATAGAGAATGGTGGCTCCTTTTTAAGGATAATAATACTCAAAAAAAAATGTGGCAAACACAATTATCTCTTTCTTTGTTTGGGCCTACACAACATTGATTTAATCACTTGAGCTTTGCATAAAAGTATTCATGGGGAAAAAATGGAATAGGGTGTCCTAGATCGATGGGATATAAAAGAAAAAGGGGGTGAAGAAGAAGAATAAAATAATGATGGTAATGAATAAGAGAATGATGATGTTAAAGAAGAAAAATTAATGGAATAAAATAATTATAATGAGGAAAAACATGCAAGTAAAGTACAAGAAGAATTGAATTATAAGGGTTCAAATAATTTGGCTCTAAAGAAATCTGAGTCATTTTTTTAATTTCATGGATGCATTCAAAACAAGAAAGTTGTTGTGTCCATAAACCATACCATCAAATATAACTTCATTAACATGAATGTTACCAAGCATATAAATGTTCAAGCAAATAATATCAAGGAGGTTCTAGTAGATGGTAATAATATTTGAGTGTTTGAAGATTTGAAACTTATTATGGAGAAATATGTTTTACATTCAGATTTTTATGCTTTGGATATGGATGATGTGGATATGGTTCTTAGATATACATGGTTAGATACTTTGGTAAAAATCAATATTAATGTTCAAAATAAGTTCATGAAGTTTTGATATAGGAAAAAGAAGGTCACTTTACAACGTATCATAGTAGAAAAGGCACCAATAACAGTCAAGCTATATAATAAGGATGAGATTGAAATAGGTAATGAAGAGAATGTGAAAGATTAATATGAATACATAGGTGAATAAATAATAGAATAAAATAAAAACACTTCATCTACTCAAGAGACAAAGGAACCAGCAATAAAAAGGTGGAAAAGGTAGAAGAAAAGGTTGATAAGGTAAAAGTATAAGAAAAAGTTGAGTTATATAAACACCCACATCATCATAAGAGGAAACAGTCATGGACCTATGTGAGGGAGTGTCATAATAACAATAAATTTAGATATATATTAAATTAGTGTTCTAATAACTATGGATATGCATGGAATCCAAAGAATACCTACTATGGTCATGGATGGAATCAGAGTAGTGAAACTGAATATGGTACATGGAATATCAAGAGCAATAATTATGCATGGAGATCAAAGCAGTATAATTATGATCATGAATGGAATCAAAGAAGCACAATGGAGTTTCAAAACAATCTTGGAGAGCTATCACTTTCTAAGATCACATGTGGATTGCTAGATGATCATGATTGGAGACAAGTGTGTAATAATTTGAAGCACACTCATTATTCAGTTTATTCTTATGTTTCAGGGATGAAACATGTCAAGGAGGGAAGTAATTATATGTATCTAGGGACATGATATATTAATGTATATGTGTTGATGGAGATGCTTGCATGTGTAACACATCTCCCTTAGTTATTTATATGGGTTAAATATATTAGGATAATGGAGTAACTTGTGTAATTAGTGTATTAGGTAATGGTCAACCTATATTGGGATTAAGAGGTTACCCATCTATTGTTAGTTAGATATAGGTATATATAAAGGATATGATTATCATTGTAATGAATCAAGTAAGCATTAATCTTTCTATTATAAGAGGGTATTATAGGTTGTCCCTTTGAAGAGACATTGTGGAGTTATTCCTTCCTAAGGGAGTATTGTATGGTGTTGCCCTAGCTTAAGGGTATTCTATTTCTTCATATATTTCATATTTGAACATCTTGGTCCATCCATATCTACTATGTTGTGTTGATCTACATTATATTTTGCATTACTTTTGAATATTATAAGTGTGGATCATACCATTATATTATTATATGCTTAAATAAATAAACACAAAAGTTTTTGTGGGAGATGGAGGCCTAGGATAAAAGAATGTTCCTTCATTCTTATGTTTTCAAATTCATCATATATAAACATTTTTTTAGGATTTATAATGATAAATGTTTGAACACTATCTACAACACTAGGCTTAAATTTTTATTATGCTTCCTTTATTCTTCTATGAATATTGTTGATGTCATCATTAGTTATGAAATCATCCCTCTCTATATGACCTTCAAATAATGTAAGTTTTTGATGCAGCATGTCATGATAATTTTGGTGAAGAAGATCAGAATTAGGCTTAGCAACAACAACCTCTCCACCCAATCCTTCAAAGAATCACTAATGAAAGGAACCAAAGTACAATGACTATCCCTAAATTCATGTATCTCTTTCCCATGGAGAACTATGCCCTATCAGTCCATACAACCCATGTTACTATATGTAATCAATGTTCTTACATCTTTATCAACATAGAGATAGAAAAATGACATTGGTATCCATGACATAAATTCTTATGGCTAGGTCAATTTCCCATACCAACCTTCACAACATTTGAAACGCCATAATGTGCATCATCTTCTGATCTATACTCGTCAAGGCCATATATACACCAATACCTATATAATACATACGTAAAGTATAATTAAAAAAAGGACCAATTCATATTTTTAAAAAATAACTATTATAATACATAATACCCACACTATATATTAGAGATGTCTATTAATCCTGACTTTTTGCAAGTCACATGGCATAATATTTAATATACTATGTTTGAAATAAGAGGTAGTGGGATACCTCAATTTCTTGCATTCATATTTTAGAATTGTTTTACATGATCTCTTTGTATCCAAGAAATGATATATTTATCATTGAATAAATTTTACTCCACCTTCTTCCACTCTAATTCATTGTAAGAGAACTACATTGGATGTGTATTTTTCACCATAAAAGATAATAATATCTTTCACTTGGAAATCATCTATGAAGTGATAAAGCCAAAAAAAATTATACTCGTTAATTTTTTCATGAACAAGGGGCATTTATAAATAATTTAAATTTATAAAGATGCACCATTAATAAATAATTAGCATTGAAAAATAAGGGCAATGACCTCAACTCTTTGGTAGGGTTATCGTTAGAGAACATTGATACTAAGGACTAAGAAAAGAGAAACATAAAATTGAGAGATAACATAGTACTAAGTTATCCACCACCTATGTTACTCTTTCCATTAGTAACAGGAAATTAAACATTATAAAAATCTAGTCATATAACCATTTAAGGGAATAGCTAAGTCACAAAAGATAAATGTAATTTTAAAGATGAAATAGGGTAAGATCCTAAAATAATTCCCAAATAATCATACCATCATATTCAAGCAGTCGACAATATAGTTAATGAGTTTTCATGATCCTTATATTATCAACTTTATTGAGTTATTAAGTAAAATGAGCACAATAAATATTTTTCAAGCCCATAATAAATAGTTATACATGTCCATCCTTCACATTAACACAATTATCACCAAAAAAGTGAGTGTTATGTTGACTATATTATTGATGTCATTAAAGGAATTAATGATTATTTCATTCATAATAATTCATTAAGTGCATAATATATATTTTTATTATTGTATGTCCAACCTTTGAGCATAAAATGATTCCCAAATAAGCATACCATTAGGTTGAAGCAGTCAACAATACAGTCAATGGGTTTTCATGATACTTTTATTATTAATTTGATAAGTGTATTGCAAAACCATCAAAAACAATTATACTAAATACTAAGTTAAGAGAAACATAACATTAAGATAAACATAGTACTAAGTTATCCACCACTTATGTCACTCTTTTAATTAACAATAAGAAATTATACATTACAAACATCCATTCATATTACGATTTAAGGGAATATTTATAACCACTGTCATCACTCACTCCTAAAATATAGATGAATATTTAAGCATAAAATAGGATAAGATCCTAAAATAATTCCCAAATAAGCATAACATTATAGGTTCAAATATTTAATAATACAATCAATGGTTTTCTAAGAGCTTTTTATTATTAACTTGATTGAGTTATCAAGAAAAATGAACACAATAAGTGTTTTTCAATCCCAAAAGAAATAGTTATTCATTCCCATCCTTTGCATTATCATAAGTATCACTTAAGAATAGAGGAATATTATGTTGACTGTACTATTTACTAATTAAAAAAACTAATGATTGGTTAGGGAATAGTTTATTTTACATTGATTTTTTTGTTGTATGATTGAAGGAATTAATGATTAGTAAGGGCATAGTCATTCATTGATTACATAATTTATTTAAATAATTTGTATAATTAGGATATGATACATATAATTCATTAAATGCATAATTCATTCAATGTCAATTACTAGTTCAAACGAAATTCACACTCCTATACTCTGACTCTTGCAACATGACATTTACTATATTGTTATCTATTTAAACCCATGACTGTATTATATTACTAAGCTCAATATGATGGTGGTTATAACTATACTTGACTTTATGTACACAATAAGAGTCAAATTTACAAATAGTATTTACAATATAAGCTAGATTAAAAAGGTATAGAATTTAAATTACATTATATGTGGCATATACAATAATAATTATGCATTGAATTCATATGTTTTCAATAAATTATATGTATCATATATCCTAATTACACAAATTATTTAATAAACTATGCATTGCATGAATGATTATACCATAACAAATCATTAATTCCTTCATGTAGTCAACAATTTAGTCATCATAAAAATAAAAAAAATAGATTTAATAATACAATTTATGCATTTCATTGTAGCCACCAACCTATATAGTAAAATGTATCCCTATTGATGCTCCTATAGTTTGGACTTTTGGAACTAGGTAATGGTGAACAGGATCCTACATAAGTAGCAAAGGAATATTATAATGGAAATTGAGAAATGGTATACTCTTTGGATAGGGGAAAGGTGAAAATAACAACTCTAAAAATATTAACATTTTATTTCTCAACTGATGTTTCACTTAACCACTATTATTTGGCTTAACCGCTATCATTTACCATAACCACTATTGATTTCCTTAACTGATGTTGTTTGACCTAACATTTTGTTAATAAACATTAGATGTATGATGAGCATTAGAATTTTAAATATTTGGTGGGCCCTATGGACACATCAATGATAAATTTAAATTCTACTACTGATTAAGGCCCTCCCCATCATCCACCGTGTCTCTTTCACAAACCATTAAAAAATTGGTTGCCTCTTCTTGTTGGTGGTACATCTTTGCCTCACTCTTCCTCTTCCTCTTCACAATAAATTTTTTTATCCTCTTTTTACGAGGGAGATGAGGAAGTAGCATTGTAACACCTTTTGGAGAGAAAATTGTTTATGACACCTCCACCTTCTCTCTCCTTGCTTGATTTGGCACAAGTTAAGTTGAAACAAAAATCATCATTTAATGCAAATGAATAATTTAGTTTTAAATTTTTTTGGGCAACATGTGGCAAAGATTTTAATATAATATAACAACATAGCCATGGGCATTCAATGGGGATGATTTCCTGAAAAATAGGCACCAATAAAAGGCTACTATCTATGGTATCAATGGATGTAGGAGATTAAACCATCAACTCATTTATATAGTGTGGAGGAAATTGATAATTGCATTGGATTTAAATTTGTTCAAAGGTTTTTATTAATATCAAGGTTTATCCGCAAGGTCACCTTGTTGGCTACACATTTCTAACCTAATTTTTATCTATGTTTATGTAATTACATTATTTATTATTATGATTCTTGATAAATATCTGAAATATCATTACTTTTGAAGCAATATGATGTATAAAACATAACAATCCCTAGTCTTATGTTATAGGAAACCTTTGGATTACTGAATTGATAAATAGTACATTTGTATGCAGTAGCTAAATAAAAGAGATATTAAACTTATTAATATTATTATTATAGAGATAAAGTATGAGGATGGTTTAAAGTTTAAATAAATGTGGTGGGTTGATATTTACAATATTGAAATTATATTTACAACTTTAAGAATATAACATTGTTAATTGGGAAAGACTAATAAGTAAAATATCTAAAAACATCTCTCAAAATATAAAATTGTTACTTGGGAAAGATCAATAAGTGAACATAAACTCTCAACATACCCTAACTAAGAGAGAGAAGAGATACCACAATAAATGCATCCATAATCACAACATAAAATAAGGGCACCAAGGGCACGTAGATAGTGTATCCACTAACAAACCTAGTTGTAGCAAGAACTCAAAAGAAGCATTATTACAAACATAACACAACACAACCAAAAAATTACAAAGATATGATGTCTAAAATAATTATTTAAATGTATATTTGTATAAAATTAATAATTTATCACAAAACTGATTAACAACATATATTTTATTTTCTAAGCTTTTTCATTGTTTTTCTTTTTGCTTATAAATGAATTTACATTAAAATATAACATCGATATCATTATGATGATTAAATAACAATTTCTACTCAAAACAAAATATTAACCATATGAAAACTATTTTATTGAATATTTTCCCCTTGTCTCTAAAAAATCACCTTTTTTTAACATTCATTCAAATCATTGAGAACATGGACTTATTCTTCTTGTGAATATGTAAAAATAGTAAGGGAAACAATGTATTTTATTTGGGATTGAATTATACTAGGGAATAATTGATTTATCTTGGTGTATTTCAAGAACACTCTAATAATTGTAATAATTCATTATCTAGATTAAAAAATATAATGTAATGTGTCAATAACATGAATAGACCTAGTGGTCAATTCTTACCATAGTCTATTTTGTTTACACAACCAATAATGGTCATGATTTCACCATATTTTAGTTTTAACATGGGACAAATATGTAGGTGAGGTTTATGAATGAAGTTTTTTCTCACTTATTTCTAAATTAACATTTCAAATTATTCACACCAGTGCACCCTATGTTTTGATAGTAGTAATAGTTTGTATAATATAGTTTATATCCATGTGACCTGAATACAAAATTGATTTTGGATTTTGGGTTTTGTAGCACACTCAAAATTATTGATAATCACCATTATTATGAAACATATAGTATGGGTGAGTAACTTTCAAGTGCTATGCAGAAATTTTGAAGGGATGTGAAACCCTTTATACCTCATTAGTCATCAATTTGAGAAAGATGATGCATATCCTCACCAATGGAAATCACAAGTATGGAACATCAATATATGGTCAATAAAAAAGAATACTAAACATCAATGTCAGTCAATTATGGTCCATTGGTGGATAATTATTTTTCCACATCTCTACAACTTATGAATAACTTATATCCACACATTTACATGGGCTGTGTGTAAATGGAATTCATGAATAAATTATAGAGCAATGCCATCCATAAAAATTATGGGATAATATGCTAAAATATTCTCCTCAAAATGTCTACAACAATTTTTTTCATATGATTAATTGCCTCACAAGTCATATCTCTTAGTCCATTCTTGTAATTTCTAGTTATTCAACCCAACATATACCTACAACTATGTTTACCTAAATTAAATACAACAATTTATTATTAAAAAAACAATAGTAATTTTGTATAGATATGGTTAAATGATATTATTAATAGTACTAACCCAACTACTTATGTAACATTTCATTAATGGCTATGTGTTTTGTTGATTTCAATATTAAAATAGCTACATGGAAATACAATTTACCCAATGGGGGACCGAAATCATTATGGGTTGAGTTATCACCTAATTTTTAAATCTCATTGTACAAACACCAAGTTTATTTTAGAGAGTTGTTGAGGTATTGCATGGAAAACATTATTTTCCCACCATTCCATGTGCATAGTGTAAATCCAAGAGCTATCTGTTGAGGATGCCTTAGGATTTGAAGGACATATTAAACCACTTAGCTCTCAAATGGAATAAAAAATGAATTTTCCAACAACATCCCTATATAGAATATATCAAGCATTTCTATGTATTTCCACTACTACTTGTTGGTCAATACCAAATGGGGGAAAAACTTAAATATTTTACGTGAAAATAAATGGACCCCTAATTTTCACACAAAGCCTTTTATAGAAAGATTGAAAGATTACAAGGCAGATGAATATTTTGATGGTGTTTTGCACATCCTAGTATTATTTTTTGAATCACCCTAAGATGATCAAATGTGTCTTTTAACATGGATGGTTGTTTATAGGAAAAGAGTCTAGGGGATTGAGATTGCCTATGAAGAAAAATAATTGATCACATTAGGGACAAGATGGTTGATTGGATTGAGAATCATGGGGTTTTGTGTATATGTACAATTGAAAGAGGTCATGGAAGGGACAGATAAATAAGGGAGGAAGTTGAAAAATTATCTTAGAGAATCCACATGGGTGTGTGTGAATGTGAAAAGTGATGGGAGATAATATTAGGGACCCTTACCATCTTTAAGACCATGCATTTGAAAATTTATTGATAAAATTTGGAGTTTTCTTTGTTAACTCTTGTGAAGTACTATTTTTTTCATTATTACATTTCATAGGTTAAACATGATTTATAACTCCTTTAAGTATATTTATTATAGATTAAACATGTTGCATTGGAAAAAAATAGATACAAAATGTTCAGTTTATTTCTTTATTCCCCACATCAATTTAATTTAATTAGTCATTGATATAGAATTTGTAACTAGTCCATGTAAATGATGATATGTTGTGGACATCAATAATTATTATTATATATGATTTTTTATGAAATAAATGAAAAAAACTTTTAACAAGACTACAAAATATTAGTTTTTGATGCTTAAATAATATATTTTTATAACAATATAAATGATCATTAGTTGAATTTTTTTTATAAGGGGTCAATTTATGTTTCAACATTCTATTTTAGGCTAAGTAAAAGGATTTTTTTGGATCGATTAATCAATAGGTGGATTTCATTTTGCATTACCTTTTATTAATTTTAAATTTTTTTAATCTCTTTATTTGACTTTAAATTTTTTAAACTATTGCTTAGGGAAAACGGTGAATTATTTATATTTATTTATAATATCTCTCATTTGTAAGAGAAAAAAGCATGTTGAATTTGTTGTAATTCTACAACAAAAAATAACATATGTATTAATCAATTATCATTCATTTACCTATCAACTATGGTGTTGAAAATTATTGGATCCTCTGTCAATCCTCATAGCAAGCAAATGTTTATTAATTCAACAGTCTAAATCTCTAGTTTGCATTGTAGTTCAAGATAACTAAGTAGTTCAATATGTAGTATACAAGAATTAAATGAAATTATTTGACATACTCTTTCCTCCAACTAATAAAATTTAATGAAATTAAAATTTAAAAAAATTCTTGAGCTTTTTGGAATTAGAGGGATTATTGAAATTGGAAGGATTTTTCAAATTGTAATTTTTTTATATTCCTAAAGGCACTACATGGAATCACTAAATTACATAGAATGTTGGAATCTATGATCTTATTTTTTAAACAAACTTATAGGAAATTTACAATATTGAGTAAGAATACATCTAAATCAATGATTTCATTTGGCTAAGTAGCCATGAGTAAGGGGCATCCACACCGTCAAAATCATTGAAGTCATGATCCTGGCCTTAATAGCTTGACTTTATGTGTCAAGTATCTAGAGGGATTTATACCTTGGTAGATGGATATAAGCAACTATCATCCTCACTAATCATACTAAAAACCTTTTGACTAAAATTATAATTCAATTATATATCTCTTGAAACCTTGCCTTATTATTTTTTGTAGGTATTGGATTTAATGTAGTTGAAGGTGTAATAGTTGTGCATAAATTCCCATGTAGGTGAAATTGGTGGAGTTATATGTTGGTATCAAATAACTGATTCTATATTAAATATAATTAAAAAATTGAACATTATGTTCCAAAATTTTAACAAACCTTATCATATATATATATATATATATATATATATATATATATATATATATATATATATATATATATATATATATATATATATATATATATATATATATATATATATAGTACTTTATCAATGAATATTGACTTTTAGTTTTTGTAACCTGTCACATTAAATGAATGTTCAAACACATATACCTGATTTTTAATGTTTCAACATATATTCACTTTTAATTTTAATATATATCAAGATATTATTTATGTTATTGCATAAGTCAATATATTATATATACTACATCCTTTTAAAAGACCCGATTAAATATTTTTATTAATTGGATATAAATAAATTAGGGAATCCACTAGTTTATTACTTAAATATAAAAGGTTAATCCATAGCATTGGTATAACATAAAAAGTTTTACATATCTTTTCCTCCTTTTTATAAACTTTAATAAGAGGATAATCTTTACCATTGGCATAATAGAGAACAGACTATAATTTATAGATTTTGAAAATGATGTTAACACATGTAACAAGAAAAACTAATAAAAATAGCATATATAATAAAATAGGCTTACCTAGAACTTGATCCTTGAAAGACTATTGGTGTGAAAATAAATCCAACAAATGCAAACTTAACAAATTCTCAAACAACAGGCTCTTTGATATAAAAAGATTAGTTTGTATAGAATGTTTGAGTTACATAATGTTGGTATCCCTTCTACCAAAAATTATTTTATCCTATTAATTATTTTCTATTGACATGGATTGGAAGCCAAAATTTGGAGATAATTCTTAAATTTTCAATAGCATTATGTATATGTAATATATTCACTTAAAAGTTTAAATTTACTTACACATTAAAAATTTTCATAAGGACATAATGGTTTATAAATACATATTTAAATTTTATGTAGACTCCTTTAAACAATATGGTGTTTAATCAATTTAAATATATATAATATTTATTTTTTATTGAAATAAAAAATAAAATATAAGATTTCTTAGTTGAAAATTGTTTAAATAATTTTATAAAATAGATAGCTATTTTATAATCAATAATTGGGATCACCTTTCATAACAAGCATAATAATTATTTGACCCTGTTTGATAATTAACTTCTTCACCACATATTTTTTATTTTAAAAACACTTAAATAAAAATGTATATTTTCCTACCATTTAATACTTATTTTATGAAATTGACATTTGCTAACTTTTATAAAACTTTAATCTTATAATTATTTTTTATTTCTACTCCTAATATGTTGAAGGTACATGAATTTTTGGGTTTTATAATATGTCTAAATATATTGATAAAATCATATTTTAATTGGACTAAATGAAGGAAGGCTCACTAAAAACTATTTCATACAGTTGAGAATGAACTAACTAACATTTTCCCTGAGGGTGTAAGCAATGTTGGAAGGAATTGTAGACATTGTCATGAGCACATGGTGTGATGTTGTTTTACATTGATCCTTGGTGAGGAGATTCAAAAAATGTTGTCTAATCTATCAAATATGGTGGTTATACATGGCTCAGGAATGATAATGACTACATAGACCACCTAAGATCCATTTTGACTGTATATTTTCACCAAGTAGCTCCCATCCATTACTATATCTTATCAACTAGTTATTTTAATCATGTTTGAAATTGTGTTTGCATGTAGATAAATTTGAATATCTCAATATGTAAATATCATGTTAATTTATTATGATAAAAGGATTTGCATTTATACACATTATATGTTTACAAATAGGATATATAAAACTATAGAATAACTTATAAAACAAGATGATCATAGTCTTTGATTTTGTAAAATTACATTCAATAAATGTATAGAACAATATATTATAGTTAAGATGATATAAATGAAGTGGAAAAGGAAATTCTAAAGGTCTTTTTTCCTCTAATTTCCTGACATTTACATATTGAAAATCTTTGATTGTTTTTAAATGTTAAAATGTAAAATTAGGGGGGTGGGGTGTGTGTGTGTGTGTGTGTGTGTGTGTGTGTGTGTGTGTGTGTGTGTGTGTGTGTGTGTGTGTGTGTGTGTGTGTGTGTGTGTGTGTGTGTGTGTGTGTGTGTGTGTGTGTGTGCGCGCGTGTGCGTGTGTGTGTGTGTGTGTGTGTGTGTGTGTGTGTGTCTTTAAAGGAGCATACTCTTAATATAGCAGTGAAGATCAATCCTTGATGATCTATATTGCCAATATCAACTTTTGTTTTCTCAAGAGTCATTCCCTATGATTTATGTATGCATAGGCCCCATGATATTTTCATAGGTATTATTATATAATTTCCTTTATTAATAGGAAAAATTGGACGATTCAAAGGATTTGTATTATCCCATGATGGACAAAAGCATTTTTAATGCAACAAATTTGTGCATTCGTAATGATGGTGTCTTTAATTCTAGACCATAGATAATGTGAATAATTTTTCCAAATACTCCATTAACTAATCCTACTTCCAACCATAGATTTGTTGCTATCATGATTTTCTATCCTTGCATAGAAGAATAGTTGATTTAAGTTGACTATGTTTTTGGTGACATGTCTCTATAGCTCTTCTCTATTTAGCTTTATAGATTATAATTATAGCATTTAAGTATTTTATCAATTATTTATTTTGCTTGTTTCCAATATGTTAGTTGAATAAAAGTGTAATGAGTCTTTAAAATGATGTTGTTCTTAGAAAAATATGAATTATGATGTCCTTGACATGAGAGTATTCTATTATTTTTTTGTAGGATTTGTATTTATGATATTCAATAGAAAATTTTAGAAGACCAATTATTGTTATATGCATCCTTTTTTACTAAAACTTCATTTCTGATGCCACAACTATACAAAATTTGCACCATAACATATGAAAAAAATACCTACTTATATACATTGGAATGTCATTTATAGATTTAAGTTATCCTAATTCCCTAATAATTATCATTGAATGACCACTAAATTTTTTATTGTTATGGTATGGAAAGGCTTCACACATTTGACTATTTATATAAAAAAACATATTTGGGATCATGAAGCTCATTTCATCTATGATTACATATTAAATTGATCTAATTTACTCTTAAAAATGTGTTAATGTATTCCCATCAAGTGTTTGTATTTATTGGATAGGAATGTGTAGGGATGAATATATCATTAGTAGGAGTGATGTAGAGCATCACAAGGTGAGAAGTATATAAATATATCTAAGAGCTTCATTTCAACCATTTTTTATCCTCATTGGTTACGAGGGATATTATTAGGTGTCATATGATGTCTTATAGTGATTGAGTGTATTAAATTTATGTGTTCATAGATCTTTTTATTTTCCCACCAAAAAACCTATTTTGAAAATATAAATTGTTAAACTACACTTTGAGAGGCATTTAGAGCCTTAGGTGAAAGATAAGGGTAAATGTTGGTGATGGTATTATTATATCCTATTAAGGTTTTTATATGTATTTAAACACCCAATTCATGGCAAAGGGTACTTTAATTCACTAATCAAGAAGTGTAACTGCCACTCCTACATGGGAGACGGTAAAAAAAAAGTGAGTTTTTTGCATGTTTTGGCATCGTGAGAAGGTGATATGCATGTATATTTATAATGTGTTTGTATTATGGGAGAGATAATGTTTTTATGAGAGTATAGGTTTTATAAAGAGTTAAAAAATATAAATTATGGAGGAACTATGCTTACCTTGATCAAAAATCAATATATGAATGTTTTGTGTGCAAAGAATCAATAAAGAAAATAATGTTGAAGAGTATTTATGAATTATGATTCTTTTTTGATATATAATAATGAGTATGTTTTTATTATCCTTGGATTATAATATAAAATAGTGTTAATATACATGTCTAAGATACAATATCTAAGTTGTGGAACAACTCGGTCTTGAATATAGTCAAGAAAGAATAAAATAAAGGAGTCTTGGAGGCTCATTCAAGTGTTTTGATGAATCTTGGTGAGTTATTAGGTATGATATAAATATTTAATTATTTTTTCATATATTATTAAGTATTATTATGAATAATAAATTTATATACTTATATTCTACATCATCTTGAGCACTGTGTCCATTGACACAAACAAAAAGGTCCCTATAATTCTACTAATTATTGAATATAAGTTTTAGAGAATTGGGTTAATGTTTGAAAATAAAGGGAGAGCTTAATATGTATTTTTATAGACCACATAAAATCATAATATCCCTTTGGATAACTCAAATCCTTTTAAGTTCTAAAGACCATTCAGACTATCATATAGTCCTTCAAACGTATTCTGAATTTTGTGTTTTTGTTTGTTAGAGCTATAAAAGGGTTGATATTAAACTACCAATAATTTTTAAAAATGGATGAATATAATAAAAACTTATTACAAGTTTTATGATATTTTTAGGTGCTTTAAAACTCATTTCAATTTAGTTTTTTGCCCTCAGCTTGGTACATAACTGTTTACAACTAGCTAGGGATTTGAAACTAGAAACTTGTATAACTTTTGTTGTAACCTTTATAAATTATTGAAAATTTCTAATAATATGTAATTTAATGTTTAATTAAGTATTAAATGGGTTTTAGAGTGGTACTAGTCCATACAGTATGACATCCATGATTATGGGGTTGTTTTAGGCCTAAAGAGATATATTTAAAAGAAGGGGTGTTGCGTTAGGGGGTTTACCTTCATATTTGAACCTTGAAAATTTATTGGGAGTTTAATAAGGATAAATATGATCAAAATAAAACCATAATTTAATATTTAACCTCTACATATTGGTGAAACCATTAGTATTAGTGTTTAAGGAGGGTTGCAAGTTAAGAGACTTTAAAGAGAAAAAAGCTAGTTGGGTAAAGAGTTATAACCTTGAGAGTGTATGATTAGATAATATGTGTATAGGAATTATAATAGGATATTATATGGTATTT
The DNA here is from genome assembly GCA_037957365.1 of Torreya grandis. Classification (NCBI taxonomy): domain Eukaryota; kingdom Viridiplantae; phylum Streptophyta; class Pinopsida; order Cupressales; family Taxaceae; genus Torreya; species Torreya grandis. Next base: position 45,409 of record JARHVA010002013.1, on the reverse strand, counting down.
ATATTCCTTAAAAATGAAAATAATCTTAGAATAATGAATGAGGCCTTTGGCATATAAAGCTATATAGAAGGAGCAAGTTTAAAATATGAAAGGAGAGTGAAGTTATAGATATGATGTGGATTATGTTATAGATAATAAAAAGAGAGAGTTTATATAATTGTGATGAAGTTAAAAGCCCTTAAATATATAAGAATTATATTCAAGTATAGAAGTATTGTGATCTTAGAAAAGAAACATTGTTCAAGAAAGGTCAAGGTACAAGTAATGTACCTACATAAGAAACTAGAGTCATAGATGATAGAAGGACAATAAGAATAAATCATAGCTATAAGAATGACTATGGAGGTTGTAGGCATATGTCCCTACATCAATTGGTATCATATCAGGTTATCTCTTGGATTAAGTTTATGTTTTTGAATGTTGAAGGTTGTTATTTAAGTTTCCTAAAGATTGCTTTGGAGATTTCATGAAGCTAAATTATAGGAGTACAGTGAGAGAAAAAGTTAAATATTTGTGGTAGATCAGCCTTAATAAGATAGCTATTAAAATTTGAAGAGAGAGAAGATAGACTCCAAGTGAGAGTCATAGTTCCAACATGAAAAAGTCTTGGATAAGAGGGTTCTAAGGTGAAAAAGACTTTGGTAAGTGAAAATGAATATAGAAAAGGTGAAATATAATAATGGAATGGATGAATTAGACTACCATAAGGAGATAAAGAGGAAATAAGACCCAAAGATAAAGGGGGTAGATGTTGAAGAAGAGATGAGTGAGATATACAAAAAAATATAGATGATAAAATTCTTGGTGAAGCTCATGCAAGAGGAAGAGATCCAATGGTATGGCTAGGTTATGAAAAATAAGAGTATTACATGTCCAATAAGGACACTCATGGAGAGAATATATAAGATATTCATGATAGATAATGAGAGACAAAATAACTTGTTATGCAGGTAGCTCAAGGAGGAGATGAAAACTTTATGATGAATGAACAAGAGAGAGGTGAGTAACAGCTTGTGAAGAAGAAGAAAGTCATGAAAAAAAACCTAAGGAGTAGTTGGATGTAAGAAAGACTAAAATGTTTAAATCTAATGATTTCTTATCATTTATGAACGTAGGTATAAGAATACAGAAGGAAGTAGTCTAGTTGGAGGACATAAATCTTGAAATCATGGATAAAATCAAGCACTAACAACATGATTATGTTCAAGAATAAGTTAATTGAATACAAATGTATATAATATCTCTCATGAAATGCATAAAATAATAAATATTGCCTTAATAATATGGAGACTAGAGGTATGAATTTTAAGATTTATAAGTTTCATTATATGAAGAAATCAAAGAGATATAGAAGATTTAACAAGTGTATATAGGTGATGAAGAGTTTTTAGATGAATAACATGATCATCCATTTATATATGAGATTTGGAGTCAATTAAAAGAATAATTGGTAGCTTTTTAGCATGCCATAAATGATGAATAAAAAGAAAAAATCTTTCCTATAATATTAGTTGAAGATATGAGTAATATGCATGAGTCTCTGGGGGCTCAAGAGAGAGAGATATTGATGGATGTATAAACTAAATTGTAGCATAAAATATTTTATATATTAAAACATGAAGGATATGGATTCAGAGATCAAGATAAGATACAATATTTTAAATAACACCATGAAAAATAGGAGTTGATGTGGGAATCATTAATACAAAAAATTTAGGTTAATCTAGTAGAGTTCTTTTGTAAATGAGATAAGAAAATTGGAGCTATCAAAAATGAGCTAGAGGAAAATTTTAAAAGTGAAGGAAAGAATATAAAAAATATATAATAATCATGGTGATTATAAAAACACCTTAAGGAGATGAAATTTTAGATTACATAGGGGTAAAAAATTAGAGGTAAACATTGAGTTACAACCAAGAAGATTGACCAGTCTTAGTACAAAATGAATAAAATCAATTTACAAGCCAAGATAAGTATAAATCCATGAAAAAGAAATCATATTTTTATTTTAAATGATCAAATAAATAATAATTGAATCTAATTAATTAATTAGTATAAAGGACAAGATAACTGATGCAAGAATATGAGAGAGAAGCCTAAAAAGGCTTGGAAGAAGAAAGTAGAAGTAAGAGAGTGCAAGGCACAATGAGGTTCTTGAAGACTACCAACTCCCATGAGTGTGTTTTTATGGATAATAAAAATGGTGGTATATGTTTGAATATTAAAAATAATAATTCACTCCATGATCACATGGAGGAAAGGTACAAGGAAGCATAAGAGCTCATGATTGATTAAGAAAGAGAAAAGAGTATCCAAGAGGTTAGGTTGATGGAGCATGTACAATTGGAGGAGGATGAGATAATTCCTAAGTATATACAATAATTTAATCAGAAAAATTTATCATGGAGAGAATAAATAGAGGGAATACCTTGCCTTATAACTATTCTAATAAGCATGCCTAGATATGAAGAACAAAGACCAATAGAAGGAGAACTACAAGCATGTAAGCTAGAGAGCAAAAAAAAGAAGATAAAATAAGTTAAGAGGTTTAAATATTAAAAATTTCATATGATGCCTAATTTTTTTTTTATTATCATGATGATATAAAGAAAAGAAGGTTCTAAGAATTTTGGTGTCATGTTGAAGATGATTTGGTCAATGATTTATCATTTCAAGACAAATAAGAAGGTTATGAGGTGACTAATTATGAGAAGTTGGATTGTCATGAAGAGGTATAAAAATATGATATGATGTATCCTTTAACAATAATTAATTAATAACTCAGGTATGATAAGCCATTAGAGAATGAAAATCAAGGAGGAAACATGATTGAGAATAAAGACTATCAAGGGGTGTATGAACCAATCATAACAAGTGTAGAATGAAGCTATAGAAGAAAATATAAATTAAAGCATGATAATAAGCCATTGGAGTTATAATATGATAAATATAATATATATATAGAATAGATATAAAATTATCTATACAAGGATTTGAAACAAGTCATACACCTCATGAAGATAGAAGATGAATGTGCAAATAGACTAGACAAAATAAGAAGGCAAAAATACAAGATACAAATAAGAGGAAAGGGGAAGGAAAGAGGATAAGTAGTAAAATAATATTATAGGATCATAGGATAAATAATTTAAAATCAATAAATAAGGTATACAAAGAACATTTGAGTAGGAGATTAAATTTTTACCCACTTGGGGAGTATGATGTAGAGCATCACAAGGTGAGAAGTATGTAATATGTCTACGAGGTTCATTGTGACCATTCTTGGTCTTGGTTGGTGTGATGGGTATTATTATTTACCATAATATTTATTATAGTTATTTATAGTCTTATATTTATGTGTTCATAGGTCTTTTGGTTTTGTTGCCAAAAAGACTAATTTAAAATTTTGAATTGTTGAACTAGGCTTTGAGAGGTTTTTGGAGTATTCAATGAAATATAAGAGTTATTAAATGTTATTGAGGGTATTATTAGATACTATTAATTTTTATATATTTATTTTAATTCAAAACTCATGGAAAGGGATAATGTAATTCAAAAAACAATAAGTGGAACTACCACTCCTACCTAGGAGATGGCAAGAAAAAATGAGTTCTTTGCATGATTTGGCATCTTGAAAAGGTGATATGCATATAGACTTATAAGGTGTGTGTATGGAGAGATAAGGTTGGTAAGAGAGGATATGTTTGAGTAATAATTAAAAAAAATCAATAATGGTGTAACTTTTCCTACCTTGATCAAAATTCAGTATATGAATGTTTGGTGTGCAAAGAATTAATAAAGAAAAGAATGTGGAAGAGTATTTACGAATTATTAGTGTTTATGGTATATAATAATTGGTTTATTTTTTTTATACTTGAATTATAATATAAAATTTTGTGAATCTATAGGTTTGAGATACAATATCTAAGTTATGGAACAATTGTGTCTTGAACACAATAAAAAAAGAAGAGAACAAGAGAGCCTTAGAGGTTCATTCAAGTGTTTTTATGAATTTTAGTGAGTTATTAGGTATGATATAATAATTTAATTATTTTTTCATATATTATGAATTATTATTTTGGACAAAAAACATCTTGAATATTATTCTACATTATTTGGGAGAACCTTGTCCATTAACACAGTCAAGAAGATCCCTATGATTTTGCTAATTATTCAATATAAGATTTACAGCATTGGGTTAAGGCTTTAAAATTAAGGGAAAGGTTGAGATATGTTTTTATAGACATTATAAAATCACCATATCCATTTTTATAGTTCAAATCCTATTTGAATTACTACATACCAATTACATTGTCATACAATCCTTCATATGTATTCAAAATTATATGTTTTTTCTTGTTAGAGATATAAGAGGGTTGATATTGAACTTATAGAAATTGTAAAAGTTGGAAATAGGTAATAGATACATATTATAAGTTTTAGTATATTTTCAAGTGCTTTAAAACTCATTTCAACCCATTTTTTTATGCTCAGCCTAGCATAAAACTATCTACAACTAGCTAGGCTTTTTTAACTAGAAACTTTGATAACTATTGATGTAACCCTTATAAATTATTGAAAAATGGTAATAAGGTGTATTTTATTATGTAATTTATAACTCAAGAGGTTTTATAGTGGTACTAGTCTATACATTATGACATCCATGATTGTGGTATTGATTTAGGCCTAAAGTGACCTAATTAGGAGAATGGGGTGTTGAGTTAAGGGGCCTTCATTAGGATTTCATCCTTGAAACTTTAGGGGGAGTTGAATAAGGATAAATTGTATCAAAATATTCCCTTAGTGTATCTATAACCACTTAATATTGGTCAAACTATCAATACTAGTGCTTAAGGAGGGCTACAAGCTAAGAGAACTTAAAGAGAGAAAAGTTGATTGGGTGAAGAGTTATAACCATAAGAGTGTATGATTAGATGAGAGTTATATTATAGTTATAATAGGATAAAGTATATTATTTAGATTCCTTTAAAATGAAAATAAACTTGAAATAATGAATGATGCCTTTAGGCTTATAAATCTATATGGAAGAAGCAAGTTTGAGCTATGAAATGAGAGTGAAGCTATAAAGATGATGTGTATGATGGTATGAATCGTAAAAAAATATTATGAATTGAATGGTAATGAATTTTAAAATTATTCAAGATATAAGAAGTCTATGCATGTATATAATTCTTATGATCTTAGAAAAGAGAGATTTATCAAGAGAGGTCAAGGAATAAGTAATGTACCTACAAAGGCAAGTTAAGTTAAAGATGATATAAGTCCAATGAGAATAAATCAAAGCCAAAAAAATTAACATGGAGGTTGTAGGAATATTTACCTACATCAAGAAGTAGGGGATATTTACCTATAGCTTCAACTGAATCCAATTAATTTTTTATGGTGCTTATAAGGAATGTTTTACCTATACATGCAATTCCATATACAATCATGCTGAAGGGGGATGATACTATCTTTTTTTGGGCATGACTCTCAATTATGCTAAATGCATGTTGATGCATATCTGAGATCCAATGCATTGATGTGTTTTTTTGGGAACCATTATATATGTGCATTACCATTATATAAATTATTGAGTAGATACGTCTAGGATGTCACACATCAAAGTGATTTAATTTTTGTTTATTGTTGAAGTCATAGTGCCCAAGCATTTTAATGTCATCTATGTCATATTTTCATGAGGAGTGCATTCATGAGAGGACTTCCCACTCACTCATTTCCCTATCAAAGTTTCCTATATCCCTATCACTTTCAGTTCTATCACTAGTGGAGTCAAGGCTGATGTCAGCATCTACACATGTTCGCTCAATATTCCATGGATCATAAGAGTCTTTGAATTTCTCCTAATTTTCAACTATTGATTCCCTATTATAGACAATGTCTATAGAAAAATTATATAATTATTTTTAAAGCAAGAGATTTTCCCAGAAAAAATACTCAAATGAAGGGAAATCAATGAGAGGTTTAGAAGAGGATCACAAAAATATTTAAAGAATAGCCAGAGTAGTTCTTTATCTCCATTCATTATTTTTTCTCCTACTACTATAAGACCAAATATTTATTACTTCAATGAGTGGGATGGCCTACAATATTGTCAGATGAGATACATATTCATTAATTAAATATGGCAATCTTTCCTCTTTTGGTATGTTACACAAGATCTTATTAAAGATCTACTTTCCAATAGACAAGGTAATAAATGTTTGACTAAAAACAATTAAAGGTAGTTTTTACAGCACGTGGAATATTTCCTATGCACCTATGTCTCCATCAAAAATAATTTTAGAGGAAAGCTTGTTGTATGCAGTGATTATTGGGATCTCTATTACAATAATAGATGATATTATAATTAGCATATGGTGATAGCATTTTGATTTTTTTAGTCTCAGTTGCATACTTTGCTATGTATTTAAGCACAACATGGAAATAAATAAATAGTTGGAAATACACATTTACACACCATATTGAAAGCATTATTGAATGTTAGATGTTTATTCTATCATCATTCTATGTTGGAAGATAGGTTTTGCACCCTTCATTATTGATAAACATGGTTGAGGTTGGTTGTACTAGCCATGGGGATTTATACCTATATTAGAAAGTAGTGACTTTTTTACATAGACATATTGACTCACTGTATTTGGTGTGGGATTGTTCTCAATTCAAAATTACCTCATAATATTTAGAAATATCAATATAAAAAAGTTGATCAATGGTGAGCAAGCATGGATCATCAAGATCAGAATAATGTATTCTAGTATGTAGTGTTTCAATGTTACATGAATTCCATACAATTACATGGTAGTCAATGAATTTATTTGAAGAATCAATTTGAATTAGATCACCCCTCCTACCAATAGACAATAAATAACATTAATTTTGGGAAATTTAACTTAGAATTGTATAGATAAAACTTCAATCAAATATGTTTTAAAATACACATCCATGGATCATCGAGTCTCTCATTGGTAGGAGGTAGGTTCTAGTGGAGGTGAGGATAGAAAATGAGCTTATGTTTTCCTTGTTACACTATGCTAATGTGTTTTATGAGGGAGGAGTTTGGTGGTGATGGCAAGGGAAAATAATATCTTACATGAGATAGAGATTTAGGGTAGATATTAGATTTACATGATTTACACTCATTAGAAATGGGTACAAAGCTTACAAGGTGGCAAATTATTTGATTGGACATTTTTTATTGTTAAGGATGAATGATTATGACATGAGGTTGATTTCATTGTGTGAAGTATTCATGTTTACTATGCTATTGAAATGAGTGTTTCAATATTGTTGATATAGAAATAAGACATTGAGGTTCCAAAACCTATATTGAAATTTATCTTCATTTATGTTGAAAATGTATTGACTCCCATTGAAATTACATTCAGGTTAAGAACATACAAAAACACCATAATCATACCCATGGAATAAAGATAAACCCAAAAATAACTTTCAAGTGGTTTAATATTTGAAAGTGAGTTGGGTGGTGATGATGAGGGGAAATGATAAGGTATTTCAGGGTATATTGTACACCAAAATGGCTCATATCATATGCCCCAACTTCAGGACAATTATTGGATTTACATGCAATACACCCATTAAAATGGGATTTTTAGCTTCTCAAGTGGTGGCATATTTTATGGACTATGTTTTATTTCATTATAGAGGCACTCCATGTCTAATATGTAGATCTAATAAATAATGAAATGTTTTAAATGTTGGGTTAATACATTGATGTTATCAATTATTTTTTGGTTATTTAATTACTATTAAAGTTATTTTATAATATTTTCCAAAGTTCATGCCACATGGGTACATAAATGGGAACCATTGGTTATATAGTGCAAATGCCATATTGGAGGAGTTGTTGGTTGAGAGAAAATATGGTTGATTTGAGATCGGTCCTAGATTCAAGTGTTAATCTTAATATGTTGTTCATAACAAAACATTAAACCCAAATAAATGATAAATTTGATCTAAAATAACATGGTATAGTTTTATAATGTAATACCAACTTTTGAAAAATGGTATATTAGGTCTAGTGGCAACAACTAACATGTACACTTTTCTACAAATGATAACAAGTCTAATAGTTATATATGGAAAAAAGATCATGATAGGTGTACCATACATACATACATACAAATCTTATAAGGATAATAAAATACTAATATAGGACCATATGATGTCTAATAGTCCATAGACTGGCATACTTTAAAAAAATTAAGTTAAATAAAAAAAGTGTCACATTCTAGCCATTGTGAATCACCTCAATCCTAGGTCTTCAGGGAGATTAATCCAATATTATTTTTGTGTGATTTCTAATATTATGTATTTAGGTATATATTTTTAATAAAATATAACATTGTTAATAATATATCATAGTATTATAAATTGTATTTCAAATATACATATTGTATAATTATTTTACTTTAGCACTATAGAATATAATAATTATATAGTATATATAATTATAATATTATATTTTTTATTTGATAGGGTGAAAAATATGATTTAAATTTCCTAAAACTTATTACAAAAGATATTGTGATAAATCTCAAATGAGGCACCTTCATAGGTGGCCCATGAGAAATAAAAAAACTACAACTAGCTCAACCAATCCTTCTAAAATGGAAAACCTATCCAATAGCATTCACCAATAGGAATTCATAATCAAAGGGTTTGGACCAAGAGCATTCACCAACTATGACCAGTGTTAAATCAACTATGATAGTTTAATAATAGGAATTCATAATAAAATGGTTTTGACCAAGAGCATTCACCAACTTACATAATAATTTTTTAAGGGAGATCCTTTGAGGTGTCAACATTGACCAAAATTCTAGTAAAGGTGGTATGAGAAAAGGTAGAAGTATCTAGGTGAGCTTGCAAAACTTTGCCTAGAAAGTTACTTATGGATTTTAAACTAGGTGTTAAATAGAACTGAACTAGAAAGTAGGATAGCTAAAACCAGATGGGCCTTTCATTTAAATGTTCACATAGGGGATTAAAAAAAGGGGACCAGGGTTTCATGATTAAGGGTTAGTGATTTAGACTCCAAAATTGGCTTAGAATCATATCTATATCCTTAATGCAATGAAAAAAAATATTTCCACTTGGTTAAATTTCAATGCTTCCTTAAAGTAGGGGTTGTCATTACTCTGAGATCTAGGCAAGTAGGACTTGAAGTTTTATCCAAAGGTTGACAAACTTGGTTGATATCAATGGTATATTGGATGAAATTATAATATTATATGAGATCAATGGACATACTTATTTAAACTCCCTTTATTAACACAACATCACTTTATGAATACAAAATATTATATCCATTTTTATGATTAGATTTATATACAACTCTATATTTGATGTACAATTTGAATCAGCATTATATTGAAATTGATGTTAAGAGAAGACATTGATGGCCCATATTCGATCTTGTAGGTTCAAGTCATCCATGTTTCCAATATATTTATATCTAGAGAGACTAATTAGGTTTATTATCATATGAATGGGTAAGTGCCCAAAGTTGGGGGACAAAAAGGGGAATACCTATGGACCTGATTTTCCTAAAATTTTAGCAATCTAAAATTTGGTAGATAATTTGAGATATCTACACTCCAAATTTCAAAATGGTGTAATAACATGAAATGTAAAATTTTGATTATAAGATCCAAAACACTATTTTTTTAAAAATGGTTAAGTATAAATATGTCAAACATCTAAAATTTGAAGAGAAACTCATGTTGTTTTAATAAAATAAAGTAGATAGATGGTCACGTAGACCACCATTTTTAGCAGCACTTAATATTATTTAAAACTCTTTGGTGAACATTTAGATAAGATATTATAGTTTAACCTATAATTTCTTATATTTTTTAGTGAATAATTTTTCATGAATTTTGCAATTAAATAGATATTAAAAACTAAAGAAAAAAATGGATAGTTAGCTGTGCATCCCCCCTAATGACCTCAAAAGAAAATGAAAATCATTTTTTTTAATGTGTGTAAAATTAGGCTTAGTTTGTGACCATATAACTTGTTTATCACTTGGATCAATGAAAAACAAATTACATGAACATGTATAGGCATGTATATTTACGTCATGTAGTGGCCTAAAAATGGTATAGTTAGAAAACAACATAGTTCAAAATATTAAATAAGACCAAAAATTTTAAAAATCATATTTTTGGAAAGAGGATAGTGTACTCATCATGATGGTATTAAGTTTTTAGATTTTACCATACAAATTGGTAGTGTATTTGATGATCAAATTTAAATTTTATTATTTTCTATCCAAACTCTCAAACTTGACTATAGATTGTGAGGTCCAAGCCTTTAGCTCTAAAATCCAAGCCATTATTGAGCTAAAAATCTTTGTGTTTGAATTCAAATTCAAATATAATGATATCATTTAATCTTCATAACACCTAAAAACACAAATTTTCTCTTGAGCTCAAATTTTATATATGTTTTTATATTTTGTTGAGCTCCTTCATAGTGGTGTTATTTCATGTGATATGGGAAAGGTCCCTAACCTTGGATAATGAATTAAGGTGTCATAGAATCACATTAGAATTCAAAATTTTTACATACATTTTAATATATTGACTTAACTACTTATAATTACTTCATTTTAAGGTGTAACTCGTTACACATTTTACGATATAACTAATTTTATCATGAGGTCATAAAATGCATTTTTTAAACCTATGGCCAAAACTTAACCTTTTGAGTGGCAATCTAGTTGTGTATTTTGAAGTAAATTGAGTCTATTTAGATCCCCTTCAACATTATTACATGTCAATAAAATGTGATTTTTGGGTTGATCAAATCTAATTTCATTATCTCAATTAAAGCAAAGAAACATGATTTATTTATACAAGTTTTACATGTATAGAATGTGGTTTTAAGCTCAATAAACTTGAATGTCATTAACTAATGAATGCAAATGTTGAATAGTTCAATTATGGAGGTAATTAGGGTCAAAATGAGCCATAATAACCTATTTTAAATTATATATGATGTGATTTGAAGTGAAATTAAGACTAAGGGCCTAATGTGATGTCATATTTAATTAAACAAAGAGTTGATTCTTTTAATCATAGAGAAATTTAAATCCAATATAAACCCTTCAAGATAAATATATGATTTGGGGAAAAATTAAATTTTATTCTATCATTAATTGATCCAATTAATCAATTTGTATAATTAGGGGCATGATTTGGGAAATATTGAGTCCCTATTTACCAAATTTATGGCTTAATTAATTTCATAATGTATGCAACATGTATAGCTTAACTAAATCTATTTTTATCAAAAATTAAAACATGAAGTAAATTGTCAAAAATAAGTTCAACTAGCTCAAACTTCTCCAATTAGCTTAGTGATTAGAACCTATATTCTATACCTTAAACCCTAAACCCTATACCATTTACCTTAAACCCTAAGCCATAAGCCATAAACCCTAAACCAATTAATTTAACCCTAATTAACATCCTTTATAATAATAATTATTAGTTTCATAGGAATCAACATGGTCACAATCACATCACTCATTATTGCAATTGACTAACTAGCTCAATATGTGATTATGAGGGGACTAATTGAGCCCAAAATCACATTATTTACTCATGGATCTAGGTTCAATGATCTCAAAATTATGCCAATTACCTTCATGAGTGTACCTTATATACCCTAATCCCTAATACCTAAATTATAAACAATAAATATAAACTATTTAAACATTGAACCAATCATTTTAACCTAACTTAACATCATTTAGACTAAGAATGAATTTCATAGGGCTCAGTTTATCCTAAATCACATGACTAATTTCCCCATTTAACTAATTAACTTAATATGAAAAATTACATGGGGTATAATGACAACCTAAAAACAAATTCTATAGTCACAAATAGGTCCAGGTGATTCAAATTTTCCTCAATTATCTTTGTAATTAAACCATATGTACCCTAAAATTAAAACCTTAAAGGTGTTAAGCCCTAATCCCTAAACCATAAAGCCTATATCATTTAATATAAACCCTAAACCAATCAATTTAACATTAATTAACATCATTTAGAGTAATAATTAGGTAGATATTACTTAATTTGGCCAAAATCATATTACTCATTATCCCAATTGACTAATTGGCTCAGTTTGTGATGATTTGGAGGCTAATTGAGCCCAAAAGCACCTTTAACCCTATATACACCCTGAACATATATACATTAGACACCAATCCCTAAACCCTAAACACTATACCCTAATTATAAACCATAAGTTCCCTATTTACTAATTAGTTAACTCTAATTAACATCCTTTATAGTAAGAATTAGTTTCACATCGCATAGATTTATTAGACATTATTTACACCCTTAAAACTAAACCTTTGCCCTAATCCTTAAATGCTAAAACATAAATTATAAGCATGGTGCCCTGATTCCCTAATTTATAATTTCTAAACCTTGTGCCCTAATGCCCTAATCCATAATATATATTAATAATTACATGATCACATTATCCAATAACATGATTATGTTATTCTTGATATAGACATAACTCTCTTTTCAACATCTATTTTTAACCCAAATAAAGAATTCTATGCCCAAAAACATTCTCTGTTTACTTCTGTGGAACCTGCAAGACCTATATACTTCTTTTGTCCCCACCTTTGAAAATATATCAATTGTCTGATGGACGACAGATCACATTTGAGGAAGAGGAAGAATTTGAAGAATAAAAAACTAGAAGAATTAAAATATTTGAGAGAGAAACATAAGATATAAATGCAAAAACTTCATTTAATACAAGGTATAGACCCTAATCATAATGAACCAAATGCCATAGATAATGATGAAATTAACAAAAGTGAATTAGATAATGTTTGAAGTTTATATTCAAAGTTACAAGTTTCTGGTTTTGTTGATGATGAGTATATGTATGATGCTTTATACCCCATGAATAAATAAAATTTGATGCAAATAAATAGTTATGAAATTAACAATCCATATAATTTCATGGAAATGTATAATGAAGAAATAAATAATGAATAAAATGTCATCACACCTTTAAATAATGATATTGAAACACCCTCTCAAAAAATTCCACCATTAACAATACCTCTAAGAATTGTGCATAAAAAAGGCAAGTACTTAATTGAAGTTGATGAAAATATTTTATAACCAATGCATAAAAAATGTCTAATCACCATTCAAGAAGACTAGCTAAAAAAAATTTTGGATAGTTTCTTTCATAATTTGGATTATAATAACCAAAGATGTCAATTATTTATTTATTTGATAAAATTGATTAAGACGAGACCTATAATTTACACATTAGGAATAAGAACATCTAACATGGATGATGAGAGCAATGAATTTTTTTAAAATGTACATGATTTATATCATAATGTAGTCCCAAAACCATACACCAAAGATTGTAATGTTACTTGACATATACTTACAACTTATGCAGTAAGTGGCCAAACAAGGAATAAATAAATGCTTTCAAAAATGTTGCTAAGCACTTTATAACAATAAAAACCTTTATGAAATTAATTTAAATACATGAAATATTTAATAAACCTAATACCAATCATCTATGCACATTCTCTAGTAGACTTCCATAAAAGGACAAGCCTATAGCCAATCCTCTCAAAGAGTTACTTGTTCAATTTTTGAAAGATAATAAAAGAGTTCCACCCAATATAAGAGATGTATTGAAAAGAAGAGTTGGTTCTTGTAACCATGAACTGCATCTTAAACATTTCTTGGATATGACCCAAACACAATTATACACTATGTTTTTGGAAACGCATCCATAAATTTCTATTTGTCAAATATATTTTTATATGGCCAAAAAAATTTATGTGAAAATAAATCACCTATGGAATACTTGTTGTTGTAGGCAACATGTTAAATTTTCAATTCACTATGATCTTTTTCACCATATTCATTCTACTTGCATATTAATAAAATTCTGTAAGAGTGTGGCATTGAAGTTATAACAAAATCATTCACAAAATTTATTCCAACTATTTTTAAAAAAGATTGAATTAATAATTATTTTATAAAAAATCATGTTTAGATGGAAATTTCAGCATTTGTGGTGGATTTCCAAAATTAAAAATTATATCCATGAGGAAAATACAAGTGCAATTGGACAAGAATTAATTGGTTTAATCAAATATAAACTAGTGACTTATCAAGTAAAATATATCAAATAATCTAAAAGGTGTGTTATTGTTAAAAAAAATATACTTGCTTTTACTTTTTTATGAAATTCAAGGAGAAATGTTTTTATCAGTATGTGAGGTGCACACACAGGGCAAGATAGTTGGATTAACATTTTAAGATAAGCAAGGATACATTCCCACTTGGTTTGATTATTTCAGTAGTTGAATTTGATGAAAATTACACATTAAAACCACAAATATAAGTTCAATCACATTACTACAACTCATCACAAGTTTCCATAATTTTGCATATAGCATTCATGCATACACTTGATAGTATAAACAAGTAATAAAAAATATTAAGGGAATACCATTTCTATATCAATGATGACTGATCACATTGTTCAAAGTATGTGTAAGTTTTTTTCAGAATTTATATGAATAGTTGAGTCATATGAACATTAATTTAAATCAACATTACATTTCTTTAAATAATTACACATCATAATTAAAAAATGCATAGTTTTTTAATTCTCTGAATAAGATGCATGTTATCACTTGTGTAGAACAATTTTGGAGTTTCACTAAGGTTGGCCATGAAAAATGGGAGCATGATAGTGTTGGATCATGTAAAAAAATATTTTTTTCAAGGGAGGAGTTGAAATTTTAAGAGGGCTCTAATTTAATTGATGCAAAAAAATATGGTTGGATGGTTTAATGAGAAAATGTGTTATGGTGCTCAACTAAATTCTACTATTCATAGACATTTATGGTTAATGAAAGAAAAACACCTGGAAAATTATGAGGATTGTATGACTCTAATGGGTTCAAGTGATATCCACTTATTTCATATCTCAAATACAAGTTATTATACTATTCATACGAGACACTTGACATGTTTTTGTTTTGCATGCATGGACTCTGTTTGATATGAGTGTGAGTCATAAGAGTCGATGGAGTCTAGAGTTCCAAACCTTTAAATTTCAATCAACACATATCAAGTTTCAATAGTGTTGTAACTTACACATATGACATTATAAGATGACTTTAACCATGTATCTGATCTAGTGCAGCCAGAAAGAATATTTTTCATTATCTATAATATATTCTCATTATATTTTTTCATAGTGTCACAAAAAATTGTTTTTTGTGATACAAGGCTTATTTTTATAGTTATTTTAGATGAACACACTGAATATGGCACATATTACTACCTATGTTTATATGTAAAAAGAAATAAAAAAAGTTACATCCCCAGTTATAGATGGAGAAAACATTGATTATCCCACTGGGTCAATGGTAGTCACTAGAACTTGGTTTCAATGATATCCTATAAAAAATTTAGATCAATGGTTGTTTGAAGATTTTGAAATACATAAAAAGATGTTTCATTTTTTCAAATTTTATTCTTGCAATGAATATTCAATTGTAAAAACATCATCAGAGGCTATTAAATAGGAAATTATGGAAAGTTTGGGAGATAGACCATGAAACTATTCTTGATACTATCAAGGTCAAAGTATATCATAGTGGTTTTTTGGATTGAAATATGTAGGTATATTGGCTTTTCAAATGTAGATGTAATCAATTTTACCAATTTTTTTTAATTATTTAGGTAGTACATATGAATTTATTTTTTAATTACGTACTAACATTTTTTATAGCTTAGTCATACCAAATAAGCTTCCACATTCACAAGTTTGGCACTCTTGGTAAATAATTCCATATTCTTCAAGATAAGAGAAGCTAAATTTTTAAATACTTAGTGTTTACACACTCCTCAATGGTAATGAAAAAGAACTTTTTAGTGGATTTAAATGTTATGGTGGTGGGAACATGTGTAATTTGCCTATCTAGACGTGATAAAAGTGATTTATTCTCAACTAAAGATCTCAAAGGTAGAAATGGCACTTAAATCTTAATAAGTTGATTATTCAATGCCAAAATTTGCATTTTAGGACCCATCACTACAACTTATGCCACAAATTATTCTCAAAGTTTATGCATGAGTGCACCAGGGTATGACTAGATGGATTCCATAGGTAGGGGATGGATATAATCACTTGTATAAATGACTTACATGTTTTGTTTTATGTGTGTTTGAACTTGGGCTAAAAATTTGCATTTTTACTGTATTGGGAAGGGTTTTTTTCAGGGTGCAATGTTTGATGGTTTTGTTGATCGGGCATGATGGGAGGCCAAGATCCTAGTCATAGATGTCACAGACCCTCCATATGTATTGGTAGTACCAATTTTTGGTTATAAAGCATCAAAATCAAAGTTCTACAACCACAACTTTAACTTTGACAACATTTGTTGTGAATGGTTTTATGCTTCTAAATGGTAATGAAAATGCACTTCAGGGTGGATTTAAACATTTTGGAGGTGGGAGATGTGTGATTTTCCTATATAGACATAATTTAAGTGATATATTCTCAAATGGAGGTTTTGAATGGATAAATGGAAATTAGAGCTCAAGAAGTTGCGTATTCAATGCCAAAAAGTTGCATTATATAACTCATCACTATAACTTGTGCCATGGATTATTCTCAAAGGTTCTAATGTAGTGCTTTAGGATGACATTAGAAGGATTCAATAGGTAATGTAAGGATATGATGATTCATGGAAATAAATTACAGGTTTTTTTGTGTTATTAAATTAGGCTAAAAAACTACATTTTTCTTATATTGGCAAGGGCATTCTTAAGGCTAGAATGGATGGTGGGTTTATCTATATCTCATGATGGGAGGAAAAGAACCTATTAATGGATTTTATCCACCCCATAGATGTGTTGTTAGTGCAATTTTTTGGTTAGGAAACATAAGAATTAGATTTTTATAGCCATAGCTTAAACTTTGATACCATTTATTGTTATTGTTTCTGCATTCCTTGATGGTAATGAAAAATTACTTATTGGTGGATTTGAATGTCATGGTGGTGGGATCATGTGTAATTTTTTTTTTTTTTTTTTTTTTTTTTCTGTGTGTGTGTGTGTGTGTGTGTGTGTGTGTGTGTGTGTGTGTGTGTGATTGAAGTGATATATCCTCAACTAGATGTCTTGGAGGCAAAAATGGCAGTTAAAACTCAATAAGTTGCCTGTTCAATGATAAAAAGTTGTATTTTAGGATCCATCACTACAACTAGTGCCATGATCTACTCTCAAAGGTTCCAATTGAATTATTCAAGGTGAGATTTTAGGGATTCAAAATTTATTTGAGAGACTTTAAGGTTCATGTAAATAACTTTTAAGTTTCATTTTATGCATGTTTGAACTTAGCTAAAATCTACATCTTTTGTATTAGGAAGGGTGTTTTGAGGATAGAATGGGTGGTGGGCTTGTCAATTGGGTGTGATGGAAATCCAAGAACCTATCCATATAATCCATCCCCCCTAACATGTTGGTAGTGATAAGTTTCAGTTAGGAATCATTAGAATCAGCATTTTATAACAACTTCAACTTTGACAACATTTCTTGTTAGTGTTTTTGCACTCTTGAATGGTAGTGAAAAATGTACTTTTGGGTGGATATGAATGTCATGAAAGTGTGAGAACATATAATTTTACTACATAGATGTTATATAACTACTATATTCTCAAATATAGGTCTTAGAGGTAGAAATGATAGTTGAAGCTCAAGAAGCTGTCAATTTAATGCCAAAAAGTTACATTTTAGGACCTGTCACTACAACTCATGCCAATTACATTAATAGTGAATGTTACACTTGAGTGATCTAGGGTACAATTAGAGGTATTAAATAAGTAGGGGATGGATCTAATGGTTCATGGAAAATATTTACAAGTTTCATTTTATGCACGTTTGAACTTAGGGTAAAATATTGCATTTTTATTGTATTGGGAAGGGCATTCTTGAGGCTAAAATGGGTGGTGGGTTTGTCTATCAGCATGATGAAAGACCAAGAACCTAGTACTATATGTTATCTACCCATTCATACATGTTGGTACTACCAAGTTTTGGTCATTAATCATCAGAATTAGAGTTTTCTAATAACTTTAACTTTGACAATATTTGTTGTCAGTGTTTTTGTGCTCCTCAATGGTAGTGAGAATGTACTTATGTGTGGATTTGAATGTCATAATTATGATTACATGGAATTTTCATATATAGACATGATTAAAATAATATATTCTTAATTGGAGGTCTTGGTGGCATAAATCTAGTTGGAGCTCAATAAGTTATCTATTCAATGCCAAAAAAAATCATTTTAAGACCTGTCACTACAACTTGTGCCACATATTCTTATCAAAGTTTCCATATAAGTTATTCATTGTGAGATTAGATGGATTTAATAGGAAATGAAAAGATCCAATGGTTCATTAAAAACACTTACAGGTTTTATTTTATGCATGTTTGAACTTAGGCTACAAAACTACATGTTTATTATATTGGGAAGGGCATTTTTGAAGTTAGAATGGGTGGTGGGTTTGTCAATTAGGCATGATGGGTGGCTAAAAACCTAGTCCTAGATGATATACACCCCCTTGGACATGTTTCCAATTCCATTTTTAGTCATGATGAGGTATTTGAATATTAACACTTTACTTGAAACTAATATTTTCTACTTGTACTTATATTTAATCCTTGTATGGTTGATTGGAAATTAATTATTTCTTTTCAAATGATACAAGGAATCTATTGGTAAAAAATTCAATTTTCTAGTTGTAATAATGTATAGATTTTTTGAATTTTATTATGTTATGGGTAAGTTATGTTATATAAACCTTATCAATCCTCTCTCATTTATATAGTCTTCCTCTCACTTGTCCAACACTCTTCACCTACTAGATCATTTACTCCTCTCACATAAACACCATCCTTACCTCATATAATTTTCATAACTTTATCCTCGTTGTCTATTCCAAACTTGTCAATATTATCTAGGATTATAGACCTAATGAATGGTTCCAATTTTTTATCTTCTCTCTCTAAGTCTTATATATCAATCCACTACTCAATTGAATATGCTAACATACTTAATATAATAGCACAATAAAGTCACAACTCTTCAATAATTTCATCTATTCTCCTAACAAGATTGTATAAACAATACAAAGAGCTAGATCAAAATATCCCTTCAAATATTTTCTTCAACATTTCTATAAGACAGAACACACGCATAAAATATTAAACACTTAAAAAATACCATCATGAACTCCAATAACTCATTAAAACACTTTTCATAGGACTGTGTAAAATATATCTCCCTACATAGACTAAGAGCTCCTTTCTTGGCTTCAATTAACACTAAACATGACAAAATAACCTTGAAAGACTATCATGCACTCATCAACTATTTGATTCACTTTATACATAATTTGAATTCCTTAAACCACCTTTAATTAAGGGTAAAACTACCCCTCTATCTACCTTTAACCACTTAGTCTTACCCACACCTGCAACTTAGCATGGGATGTTATATCTAGGTTTCAATGACACTATTAAACATCAAAGTTCATTTAACTACATTCAAAACAAAATGATAAGGATTTTATTCCACTCGATAACACATATTTTTATTGATCTTCATAAATATTTACAATATAATTCACTATCATATCCTTGTCCTAATGGACAACATAGTTTTCCATCTTCTTACTCCATCTAGCCCTCTTTGTTAAACCTCCTACCTACTCTATTAACTCATAATACTTCCCCCTACTCTCATAAAACATGATTTCCCCCATGAAACTCTCTCTCTCTCTCTCTATTCATTTTATCACCCACTTTCTCATGAAAGTATATTCCAAGTTTTCAATGTGATTTATATGATAGAATAGATTCGTAATAGAAGATATTGTCAAAGATTAGTTCTAAGAGGCCTAACACCCTTAAGTTACATGCCTTGAAATAAATATACTTATTAATGGGTGTTTATTGGGGTTTATAAACCTTAGTTTTATGTTTTGAAGTTTTTGAAGGAGTGAGGTGTTGAAGGATAAAAATCCAGTCTAAAGAATGTGCATTAAGCCTATAAGGCCAAACAACCCTTGAAGGGAAAAAGTGAAATAAAGTGTAAATGAGTATGGATGCCTTTTAAAGTAGATTTAGTGGCTTGAATGAAGGTTGGATAGGTGGATATAAAATATATAATAAGTTTTATTGAAATTATTAAATAAGAGGAAGGCATCTAGGCAGATCCAAGACTAAGGAATGTATAGTGAGAGAGTGTGAAGAGTGAATGATAAAAGGAGTGGGTTGGAGGATAGTAAAGGATTTGACTACTGAAGAGGTATTGGTAGAGATTACTCTAGAGGTGAGTGATATAAAGGAACAAGAATCATATAATCCATACAAGTATTATGACTAGTTGCAAGAAAAGCTATCCACAAAGGCATTAGATCTAGGTGAAGGTGAAAGATCATATTTATAGGTATAAATATCAAAGTGATAAATTTGTAAGTATTTATGAATGAATTTATGTCTCTAAATTATAAAAGTATGAACATGATTTGGTATGCTCCTTAACTGAAATCAAATTGTGCTAGTGATAAATTGAAAATTGTAAATGGGTGATGACAAATGCAAAATAGATAAAAGTGACATTAGCTACTTCCATTACACACAATCAAATAAAAACTTTAATTTAAAAAATATGGGAGGTCAAATATTTATAACATGGAAAATAATATATTTTTAATCCTCATTTATGTACAAAATTAAATACAAGATATGAAACATAATATTTTGGAAGATCAAAACAACACCATATGATAAAATTTTAATATTAAAACTAAATATAAACTAGATCTGATTTACATAATTTAGATGAAAAATCATATATATATATATTGGATTTTTCATCTAAATTATGTAAATCAGATCTAGTTTATATTTAGTTTTAATATTAAAATTTTATCATATGGTGTTGTTTTGATCTTCCAAAATATTATGTTTCATATCTTGTATTTAATTTTGTACATAAATGAGGATTAAAAATATATTATTTTCCATGTTATAAATATTTGACATATATATATATATATATATATATATATATATATATATATATATATATATATATGTACATACATATATATATATATATATACATATATATATACATATATACATATATATATATATATATATATATGTATGTATGTATATATATATATGTGTGTGTGTGTGTGTGTGTGTGTGTATATATATATATGTATATATATATATATATATATATATATATATATATGTATATGTATGTATGTATATATATATATATATATATATACATATATACATATACATATATATAATATATATATATATGTATATATGTATATGTATATATATATATATATATATACATATATACATATATATATAATATATATGTATATATGTATATGTATATATATATATATATATACATATACATATATATACTCACATATGTAATCTCAATAATACATAGATTTTTATGATATACATATAAAAAATTACATCATCTACCAATATAGTATCAAATAACAGGTGAATGTCATATATGCATATACAATGCCAAATTTTTGTACATTTCCATATAGGTATAAAAAATTTCATCTCATGTAAGACATCCTAATCATCAACTAACCTCCCTCTCTTTGCCTTTCATGAATAAGACTCTCCATGGGATGCCCCTAATAGAATATGGATATCCTATAATCATAGCTTATTTTCAATCGAACTTATTTAAATACAAGTATTATTATAAAATTAAAATAAAATACATTCAACCACTTGTTAATAAATTAATTTTATACTAGAATAAAAAATCATTTAAACATGCACTTACTACAAGCTTGTGGACCTATTCAATGTTCTTTTGATGCTCATATGAGTTAGTGGTGGGCTCAATTTTATGAACATGCATCTAAAATAGGAAATAAACATGAGAAGTTGCCCTAATAATCATCAAATTGGGATTATCAGATGTCATGGGACAACCATGCATATAAAAACATTCACATAAGTTATATTTTCCACAAGTATGTAGCAAAATTATTAAAATAAATATATTTTTAATAATTCAAAATTACAAGTTAATATATACCTTTGTCAGTGCCTATGCAGATGGCATTGCAACAGTAATGCCTATGTATATCTTGGCTTGCACTGATGGAGGAGTGTCTACTTGACCCATCAACTAAATTTAAATAAGGTCTCACCTACTTTTCTATAAAGCATCAAAGATATATATGGCAATTTTTCCTCCCTTATTAAACTAAGAGTGTATTTAACAACACTATACTTAAATTTTAAGATCCTTGATAGACAAATTTAACTTAAGTACAAGGAAAATATACATATACTAAATTTACATAAAGCATAAGATTAATTCAAAATTTTACCTTTGTATAAGTAAAAGGTGTTTTCCTAACATAAACAGATGTAGTCGTGGTGGACTAATAGTTGGATCCATATATGTATATAACAGTTACATTAAATAAAATCCTGTAAATGTGGACTATGACAATGAAGGCACCATCTCATCCTGAAACATAAAAAATTACATAAATATTATTTAATTTCTATGTAAACTAATTGTTAGCTAAATTAAATTTATAAATGTAACTTAAATTTAACATGACATTTATATAAAATATACATGTATCTATGTAGAGGATGATGTATACACACCAAATATGCATGCCAAAACTCATCACTCATAAGTATATTATCCATTTACTCTAAACCATCATCATCATCATCATCAAAAGGTCTAGTGAATATAACTCCACATGATCTTCAAGGGTGGGCTCAGGTATCCAGACTAGGTGGTGCATCCCTAGCATTGATCTTTGAGAGCCTACTTATATGTTAAATGAGTGTATCAATGAGTGAACTATGTATATGTAGAGTGTTGATCTCCATGACCTCCTAAACTATAAATGGGATCTTGAGTTTAAATAATTTTTATATTTTGATCTTTGTAGGCTAATTAGGTGCACAATGTGCACCTGATCGATCTTTTATAAAGCCTTTCCCTCAGCCCTAAAACTCACTATAATCAAAATAGTACAGAATCTCATTGAGGATAAAATTATAGTAGAGTTTACTTTAAAAATATAGTGGGACCTTTTGGTTGTTACACAGTTGATAATCAAACACCATATACCATTGGTCAAAAAATTGGTTGTGAATAAATTATGTTAGTAGCGATGGATTGGGAAACATTTATCAATTACTATTAATGGTGTATGGTGGTTGGGTCAATCAATAAGGAAAAAATGGATGATTTTTATGTCTTCATTCTTGACCTCACATGATGGGAATCTGTCATCATAATAATCCCTACAACTATCTCAATATGAAGCCCATCTATCATTTTGACTCATTATAGAGTCAATTTGACCTAAGAAGGACTCTAGGGAATTAGCTATATAGGTGCAGTGGGTTTTAGAGGAAGTGGGATCCCACATTATCCTAATTAACTATTCAATTTAAATTTTATTTTCCATAATGTGGTCATCTAGACTCTCCTAATTGACTAAGGGATTTTGTGTGAACTGTAAGAAGGTTAGGTAAAGGGTTAGGAAGAGGATTAGGTGGAGGGTTAGGAGGAGGGTTAGGTGGAGGATTAGGAGGATGATTAGGCTAAGGAATATGATTGTTATCAAGATGGGTTTTTCAAAACAAATAAATTACCATTTAAATAATGAAAATGACCAAAAAATATTAAAATTTAGGGTTAATAGGTGTAGATTTTTAGCATTTACCTGTTACACATGGTAGCATTGTGAATTAATAGATGGGTTGAGATTATTAAAATGAATTATGGAAATTTTTGGCCTCACTAAGTCAAAATTTGATCACGGAGTGGAGGATAGTGAGGAGAATAAAAAACTCTAATGCAAAATAAGGATATTTTGCATTTAGGTTCAATTTTATATTTTTTATAAATGACATAAGTAACATGAACATGCTATTAACATGATAATGTTATTGATTTTACAATAATATTATCATGTTATTAATGTGATCACATTATTTCTTTTGAATAATATGATCATATTATGTATTAACATGATCATGTTATGGCTCAATAATTGCCAAGTTGTAATTTAAATAACACGATCATGTAATGTCAATAACATGATCATGTTATAAGAAATATCCAAAGAGTTGTCCCCTAAATATATGCACATACCCATACCTATAATTTAATGGATATCATACACCAAAGGGGCCCATAAGATAATATACTATTATATGTGATATAATAATATAATATAATATTAGCTTTGATGAATATGTTACCATATAGAAGAGAAGCATATTTATTTGTAATGGAATATGGTTAATATTTATCCCATATAATTTACAAATATACACATGGATAGATTAAAATTTAAATTGACATGTAATTATAATAGTGGTGAAAAATGATATGTGGCATTTGTAGCAAAGCAAGGTGGTAGCATATTGGATTGGATATTTTTCTTCGTCGAGTGTGGATGAGGATGTCATGAGAATTGATTTAATTGTGTTAGGGATCCATGTATAATATGTAATTTGAATCAATGATGCAATGTTGTTGATGTTTGGATAAAACATTGATATCTATGAGTCTATCTTGTAGCTTACATTCAACCATGATGTCAATGAGGGCCATTGATAGGGTATTTTAGGTGTTATCAAGGTGAGTGGAGTGATCATGGTGAAGGAAAGTGATAGGGTATATTATATGACATCATATGTTGTAAGGACCATATAGTGAAACAAATCCATATTCAAGGCAACTATTAGATTTACATGATATGTACCCATTACAAAGGGGTACACAACTTACATGGTGGTGGCATACTTGATTGGGAAATTTATATTCTCAAGGGTGATGAGGTACTCATTAGATATTATTTTATTATAAAAAGGGACCACATCCTATGTGTAGAAAAAATGAGTGATTTTTATTTTAAATACTAAATATAATATAAAAATTATAGTTTGTAATATAATATTTTATAAATTTATTACATATTACAATATGTTAATATAATAAATATAAAACATAATTATATTATATTATATTATATATATATATATATATATATATATATATATATATATAATTATAATTATAATTATGTTTTATATTATTAAAAATGACCCTATTATAGTGTTGCATTATTTTAGTGATTCATTTTTTTTGTAGTGACACATTCATTAACCTTATTCATTGTGTAGATTCAGCAAGTCATATTTAAGTTTAAGCTCATTCAATCTGATATAACTAAAATGAGTAGATTCTAAAAGTATCCACTCAAAATTAATGACTTTGTCTACATTCTCATTCGATGATTTTTTTTTTTGGGATTTTATGTTGTAAGTGTATTATTTTTATTTGTGGAGTATATTCCCATTTTATGTGTATGATGTGGGGTGAGTGTATGGAATTAGGGGGCCAAAAGGGAGTCATAAGTTAACATGTTTCTCTTTATAAACATGAAACCTCAACTTGTATCGATTATTTTAGATATCGACACTCACAATTTGAAGATGTCATAGGAAGATGAATTGTAGAATTTTGAGTCTAGTTTCTATTGACATTATGGATTGTACCCTTCATAGAAAGGTTGAGCTTCTATCTTCCATGCAACACAAGGGAGACTTCCCTCTTGTTATGGGTTTGGTAAAACTGAGGGGAGAATCTATAGATAAGGGCTAGCTCCCTTTGATTCATCTTTGAAGGTTTTATACTACTACTGATAATAATGGGGGGGTGAAAAGAGAGAAGAAATAACCAGAATAGAAAAATACTCTAAGTGGTGATGCACCAAATGATGTTGATCTACTCAGTTGTTCACACTTCAAACTAAAAATGGGGTGAACATATACTTTATTTGGCAAAAGACTAGACTGTAGAAATATTTAAAAGGGAGGCTTAATGAAGACACATAGGAAATGTAACTTACCATAGGTGTTATAGAAAACACACTGTCTGATAGGTACTCTTTTCTGTCTCTACACTCTGGATGTAGCACTTCCTATTAACCTATAGAACTAGTGTTTTGGCTACACTAGGTGTG
Organism: Torreya grandis; assembly: GCA_037957365.1. Taxonomy (NCBI): domain Eukaryota; kingdom Viridiplantae; phylum Streptophyta; class Pinopsida; order Cupressales; family Taxaceae; genus Torreya; species Torreya grandis. The sequence goes on along the minus strand of JARHVA010002013.1, from coordinate 19,185 downwards.
CTGGTGTCAATTTATGAGAGCATCAAGATAAAATAAATAAACATAGAATTGATACATAGACACACTTAAAATCATAACCAACCAAATAGACGTAAAACACTTTCTTATTGATTCAAGGTGAAATTGTGGTAGGGATGCGCCATACAAAAATGAGAGATACATTTCCCCAATGAGAGTTTTCAATATATAGAGAAAGATAGAGGGTTTTGGCACGTTCTAGAAAAAGCTACCCATGATGCGTTAAATGCCTAGGGAAGAGAAAAATTGGTCATGCTAGTGTCATCCTTCTAGAAAGCCCTAAAATAACCATGTTGTAGATGTCACCAATCTAGACTTTAAGACCTAACCCATATTAAAAATCACTACAAAATCATGGTTTTTATGCGACTATCTGCTCATTAATGTAAAACAAGGAAAAAATAAGCTATGATTTCATTGTTTACACTCCTTGATGACCACTTGGTGGAGAATATTTCAATCATTGGAATAACTCCTCTGTCGACACTTTCTTTTGCCACCTAGGCTATTCTATTTTCCCCTATGCTGGCTGGGTGCATCTTTTGGAACATTCCAAAAGTTGCCGTATGTGTGTGTGGCCATGTTCTAGATTCTCTATTTTGTTCCCTCTTTCCTTGCTATATTTTGTCTCTTTTTATAAATCTAAGCTCTCAGGGCTATGTTCTCATCCTTTATTGGCTCTTTGGGCTCCTTTCTCAGCAGGTTGTTGAGTTCACTTGCGGCCTTCGCTTATGAGTTCTTTTAGGCTCTCTTCAACTGTTAACATGCGTGGGACCATTTTTAAACATTTGTTAATCAATGGCTATTCCATCACTATAAAGTTGACATCTATAGGCCCATCACCATTCTAAAGCAAATGACTATTTCACCACATTAAATTTGACATTCATGTGCCCATCACCAGATGTTTGAACCTCCAACGGCTAGTTTGTTATGATGAATTTGATGTCTTTGAGCCAGTCATCCCTTTGGAAATTTCTTTGGCTTTCTATAATTGAACCTTCCTTGGATTTCCTTTAGATAAAAGTCTTAAGGAATCCCTTGTCTTTTCTTTTCTTTAGATTTCCTTCAAACAAAAAATCTGAAGTAATCCATTGCCCTTTGTTCTTTGATGAATCTGATCACTACCTTATATGAGGCCCCTTTGGGTCTTTGAAATGCCCCTTCAAAACAACTAATTTGGTCCCTTCTTGGTAACTGAGATTCCCTCGCAAGGGTACCTGCCCTTCGGGGTCCTTTGGGCTCACTTGGTTCTCAATTCCTTTGGACAAAATGTCTGAAGGAATTCCTTCAGACATTTTTCCCAAAGGAAATTTTTTTCTTTGGAGTCTCAGCCCTTTCTCTCTTCTTGAATTCCTTCAAAAAAATGTCTGAAAGAATTCCTTTAGACATTTTGCCTGAAAGATATGTGCCTTTAGATTTTCCCTTGGATTTTTTTTGGACAAAATGTGTGAAGAAATCCTTTAACCTCTTTACCTTGTATTTTATGAAGGACCTTTGCCTTTATTTTCCATAGATTCCTTTGGACAAAAGTCCAAAGGAATTTTTTTTCCCTTGCTCACTTTTTCCAAAGAAAAATTTAGCCCTCTGTAAAGAAATATTTTATCTTTAGATGTCCTCTGGAGCTTACCAAATGGTCCCATTTGTCACTTGCCCTACCCCCCCCCCCCGCAAGGGCACTTGACCTTTAGGACCTTGTAAAAGACTTTTACTTATTTGAAACTAGCTCCTTATTTTGTCAATAAAAGGCATGTTCAAGGCAATTACCCAAAGTGAAATAAGCCCCATATCAAGTTAAGAACCTACAAGCTTGGATCTCTCAACTCTTTATAAGACCAAGACTATTGCAAGGGGAAATGAAGCATTTGCAATAAGTGTTAATAAATCCAACACTAATGGCTTAGAACAACAAGGAAAGAAGGAGACCAACTTTGGCATATAGGGCCAAAACTTATCAATAAATCTAGTGCTTCCCAAAGGAGGAATGCCTGCCATGCTTAAGAAACTAGTAACTTATAAGTCCATTGGGCATAGAGTCAAAACATAGCCTGAAAGGTTGACAATGGCCTTGAGATATCCAAGAATCAATCATGAAGCTTTTACCCCAAAAGGTAAACAAAACATACACAAGGTTAAAAACTACAAACACGTGTAAAAGCACTTAGGGAAAATAGGGAAAAATAAGGAAAATGTATACATGATGAGAGAAGTCTCAGTGATAGTGCTTAAGATATATCCCATTAATTGGGATATGTAATTTTTCACCATCTAACTTGGAGAGTTGGAATGCATTGTGCTACTTGCACTGAGTGATGACATATGGACCACTCCATAGGGCATCAAACTTTGTGTGCTTTCTAGACTTAGCTTGGTCCTCATCCCATTTTAAGATGATCTCACCTTTAGAGAAACCTTTTGATGAGGAGTTCTTGTCAAAGTGCTTCTTCATTTGTTGTTGATGTGTCATGTCCCCTTTTTAGTTGACATGTGCTGAGTTCATGGTTAGCCTATTATGCGACCCTTGTAGGCTGATAGGATGGTTAGAGGGTCTTGATGGAGATTGGGGTGGCTTCCTTTAGCAGAGTTTTTCTAGTTGGCTTTCGTTTGGGCTCATTTGGACATGTATTGAGGGAGATATTAATATTTGATTGATTTAATCAAATATTAAGTATTTAGCCTATTTTTAATTAGAAACCCTAATTCTAATTTAAGAAACCCTAATTAGGGCAAGCATATCTTTTTGAGGGTATAAGGGTTTCTCATGGAGGCCATTGTTGATTAGCCATTGATTATTGATTATTGATTTTGAAGAATTTCTTCTGTGAAGACTAAGCCTAGGGTTCCAGGATTCCATTTGCATTAGAGAACGTTCCCTCTTCAGTGTGTGCAATTAAGAGGCTATGGAATATCAGCTGATCTATTGCCAAATTGAGAGATAGCTTCATCCAGAAGTTATCACAAAATTTACAGGGTTGAGAGATAACTTCACACAAAAGTTATTACAGATATTCCAGGTATTTATTTCTTTATGTTTTGATTCAATAAATCATACAGCTAGAGATCTTCTATGCTAGAAACATATATTTTTAGATCAGGGGTTGAAAACAGGCAAGTTGTGCCCAATTGGTGGCAGTACGAAGTCCGTACAGGTCTGTACAGATCCGGGCAGGTATTGACCTCGACAGGCAGAGATCCCAATGACTGACATCGGCTGACTAAAAGAACGACGTCAACAGAGAAGGACCTAAAGTGACCGACGTCGGCAGTATATCAACTGACATCGGTGACTGTGTGTTCGACACAGCAGGCTGAGATAGAATTTTCCAGATTCAAACCCAATTTCTAGATTTGTAAAGCCAGGGTTTTTCAAGACTGTATTTCATATTTTATATGCATAAGAGAGGACTGTAATTGTAATAATTTAGAAGGACAAGTGATAAAATATGTGATTTGCTATTAAGAGACTATATTATTGTTATCTTTCTGAATTTATTCAATAGAGATTGTATCTTTGTTCAAAGTTTTGGGTTGCTATATTTCCTATTTGGAGGGGATATTACAGTGGTATCAGAGCTAAATCCTACAAGCCTAAGGGTCTATAGATCTTATGCAGCCACAAGAGTTGGGACCACACAGGTATAACACACATAGTAGAGCCTTGCTTGAAGGTACCCAGTTGTTAGAATAGCAGCAGATTATCATGAGTGACAGACGTGAGGGCAGCCCACCCAGGGGCCACAGGTATGATGCTGATTAGGACACTAGAGAATTTCACTGTGCTATGATGACAAGCCAACAACAGATGAATCAGACACTACAGGCACTTATGACTATGATAAGGGGAATGAACGCAACTAATGGACAGATCGGGGACCAAAGAGATGACAAGAGTGCTACGATTAATCAGAGACCACAGCAGACTCACTCCAGAATAGCTGATAGACCTACATGTCCTACATTTGTTCAAGAAGAACCAGAGGCACCAGTAGAAGAGGCAGGGAATTCCCCATTTGTAGATGTTTACATGGCTGTGAATGATGAGTGGGACTTATTACCTCCTCATGTTCAAGAGAGGACGTCCTTTGACCGTTTTGTTAATCTGAGGAGAGAGCACTACAGATTGGTTAGACAGGACAGCAGGCCTAGAGTTCAATTCAGTGAGCTGAAGAAGGCTACGGGTAAGCTTTCTTTGACTAATTTTGACGGTAGCGGAAAAATGACAGCTCAAGCTTGGGTTCATAAGCTTGACACCTTTTTGGCATTGAGACCAATGTCAGAGATAGAGGCCATCAAATATGCCACTTTGCACTTGGATGGAGTAGCACATGATTGGTGGTACCATGGTATGGTAACACTTCAGCATAACCAGGTAACAGAGTACCAGGACTTTGTGGATAGATTGGTTGAGCAGTTTGGTAGGAAAGATCCCAAGGTTTACTTTCGAGATCTGGCATAGTTGAGACAAACTAGTAACCTGGAGTCCTTCATTGGTGAGTTTCAGAGATTGGCAGTCATGGTGCCCAATATTTCAAAACGTAGATTGGTAGTTCTCTTCGTAGAGGGATTGATAGAGCCATTGAGAGGTTGGATCAAAGCCTTTGATCCTCCTTCATTACAGGTAGTGATGAAGAAGGCACGTAGTATGGAGATGGCAGCCCCATCCCATAAATTTAACTCTAAGGGTACTTCTTCATCTAGAGACCATAAGTGCTCCAACACAGATACAGAGAGACCGAATTTTAACATAGATAAATCTGGGGTTAAAAATGATTCAAAGGCCAATCCGGTAGCACCACCTTTGGATCATGAGGCGCTTAATGATCTACGCAGGAAGAAGTTTTGCTTCTACTACAAAGGTCCATATGATATCCATCACGATTGTCTTTTGAGGCCTAAGGGCAAGGCGAATCGTGTGATGTGGGCATATTATGAGGATTCAGATTCTGAGGATTTTGAATAGTAGAATAGTTCTAAGGGGGCAGAGGCAGAGGCTTCAGGGCCTAAGGCAGAGGCAAAGTTAGAGCTTCACATACAGGAGGCACGCATATCTAGTATTCAATCAGATGAATCATTCAGACTCCGTGGAGTTTTGGTGGGAGAGAAGGTTATCACCCTTCTTGATACAGGAGCCCCACACAATTTCATAGATGCTAGATTTGTGGAAAAGCGTGGACTCACTACCATATATTTTGAGGGCATCAGAGTTAAGGTAGCTGATGGTCACACTCTTAGGTGTGAGCGTATGATTAGAGACCTCCCATTGCGCTTGAACAACTATGAGTTCAAGGCTGATTATTATGTGGTAGACATGGGAGACATAGACTTAGTCTTGGGTATGAAGTGGCTTCATTCATTTGAGGAAGTTACTCTTCATCTCAAGGACATGGAGGTTCTCTTTAATGTTGATGGGAAGACACATATTCTTAAGGCAATATGGGGCAACAGCTTTAGATATATGTTTTTTTCATCGGATGGAGGTACCTATACCACATAACATGATAGAGGGCGATGACGAGTGCAGATTCGCACCAACACAGGAGAGGTATGAGGACGATCTTGGTATTGAGGTGAGTTTAGTTTAAGAAGTGTCACATGTGGTGAGGACTCAACCTTCTGTTACAGTCGAGTCACAGGTTGATGATGGTATGACTATTTCTAGCCTTCACAATCCAGTTTTAGATATTATTCTGCTAAGGAGTTTGCTTGCTGATTTTCATTTATGGATTGGATGTTGGGGTGCTTATCTTAGTACTAGAGATGATGTGACACCATTACATGAGAGTTGGGATGGACATGGCATGGGGTTCATGTTATTTGACAGGGGTGGAGATCCTAACTACATTTGGGATCTAGGTGGATTGATTGATTTGTCAGTGAGCGATTGCTTGAGGGCAAGCAATTCCAGGAGGGGCGGATTGTCATGTCCCCTTTTTAGTTGACATGTGCTGAGTTCATGGTTAGCCTATTATGCGACCCTTTTAGGCTGATAGGATGGTTAGAGGGTCTTGATGGAGATTGGGGTGGCTTCGTTTAGCAGAGTTTTTCCAATTGGCTTTCGTTTGGGCTCGTTTGGACATGTATTGAGGGAGATATTAATATTTGATTGATTTAATCAAATATTAAGTATTTAGCCTATTTTTAATTAGAAACCCTAATTCTAATTTAAGAAACCCTAATTAGGGCAAACATATCTTTTTAGGGTATAAGGGTTTCTCATGGAGGCCATTGTTGATTAGCCATTGATTATTGATTATTGATTTTGAAGAATTTCTTCTGTGAAGACTAAGCCTAGGGTTCCAGGATTCCATTTGCATTGGAGAACATTCCCTCTTCAGTGTGTGTAATTAAGAGGCTATGGAATATTAGCTGATCTATTTCCAAATTGAGAGATAGCTTCATCCAGAAGTTATCACAGAATTTATAGGGTTGAGAGATAACTTCACACAGAAGTTATTACAGATATTCTAGGTATTTATTTCTTTATGTTTTGATTCAATAAATTATATAGCTAGAGATCTTCTATGCTAGAAACATATATTTTCAGATCAGGGGTTGAAAACAGGCAAGTTGTGCCCAATTGGCGGCCGTACGAAGTCCGTACAGGTCCATACAGATCCGGGCAGGTATCGACCTCAGCAGGCAGAGATCCCAGTGACCGACATCAGTAGACTGAAAGACCGACATCGGCAGAGAAGGACCTAAAGTGACCGACATCGGCAGTATATCGACCGACGCCAGTGATTGTGTGTTCGACACAGCAGGCCGAGACAGAATTTTCCAGATTCAAACCCAATTTCCAGATTTGTAAAGCCAGGGTTTTTCAAGACTGTATTTCATATTTTATATGCATAAGAGAGGACTGTAATTGTAACAATTTAGAAGGACAAGTGATAAAATTTGTGATTTGCTATTAAGAGACTATATTATTGTTATCTTTTTGAATTTATTCAATAGAGATTGTATCTTTGTTCAAAGTTTTGGGTTGTTATATTTCCTGTTTGGAGGGGATATTACATGGTGGCTGGTCATACAAACCATGGCTTGGTCCCTTGTCTCCTAAAGTTCCATCAATTCACACAACCTAACCTCTATGTTGTTTCCTTCTTCTAATTATAACTAGTGAGAAAGATCCAAAGCTGGTAATTCAAGTGAAATAGGAAGTCTAGATTCTCTTTCATACACAAGCGTGTATGGTGAATTTACAACTACCCTCTTTGGAGTAACCTTGTCTGCCCACAAGGCTATTTTCAACTTCACATGCCAAGTTCTCTAATTCTCCTCCATTATCCTTCTAATGATTTTGATCAGATTCTTGTTGGTGGACTCAGCCAACCCATTCCCTTGTGGGTAGTAGTTGGAAGAAGTGCTAAGGTGTATTTTGTATCCCAATGCCCACTCTCTCATTTTGGTTCCCAAGAAAGTGAAAGCATTATTTGAGATGATGGTAGCTAGGACTCTAAACCTTATCACCAGGCCTTCATAAAAATCTAGGACTTCACTTTCATTAGCCTCCTTCAAAGCAATAGCTTATACCCATCTTGTGAAGTAGTCTATAGCAGTCAAGACCCATTTGTGGCCAACACTGGAAGGAGGGTTGATCATCCCTATGAAGTCTAGGCCCCATTACACGAATCATTATTGTACTTGAATAGGCTATAGAGGCATTACAGTTAGCTATTATTTCCCATCAAAGATAGCACAATTTTGGTACTTTTGTACCCAAGCATGGGTGTCTCTGAATAGAGTGGGCTAGAAGTAACTAGCTCTCATAATCCTTGCAGTTGTAGGCTTAGGAGCAAAGTGACCACTAATGGCCCATCATGGACCTTGGATAGCACCCTATTGACCTGACTTGGGTCTATGCACCTCAAGATTACTCCCAAAAAATATATTTTGAATAGCACCCCATCAATTAAGACATAAGGGAGAGATTGGAGTCTAAAATATCTCCTTTTGGTACTATCAAGGCCCTGTGGGAACTCACCAGTGAGAAGGAAATGTTTCATGTCTAATGCCTAATCCTTCATGACTGTTGGTTCTTTTGTTGTAGCTTCATCATGGATTAGAAAATTTTCCTCTTTCTTTTATTTAAGGTCTACAACAAGGTGTTCACACAGGCCTTTTCCCCTTGCTAGCTTGGTGGTTTTGATGTCCATGTCACATTCCATTACTTTGGTGATCCATCTCACTCTCTTTTCATTTAGATCATGGTTGATCAAGAAATCTTTGATGCTAGGATGTGGCACCATGAGATGAACCCTACTATTAGATACCATATGTCTAAATTTCTTTAGGCTTCATATGACCATAAGGACTTGCTTCTCCACATATGTATACCTGATCTCAAAACCTTCTAGACTTTGGCTATAAAATGCAAATGATTGTTCAAGGTTCTCACCATTTTCTTGGGTAAGCATAGCGGAGATTACCTCTTATTTCTAAAGGTGTAGAGGTTGAAATCCTTGATGAAGTCAGGACTAATCAAGGTAGGAGCCTAGGTGATACCCTGCTTTATCCCTTCAAAACTATCCTTTCTTTGCGCTTTCCACACAAATTTATCATCTTTCTTCAGCATGCAGGTCAGTGGTTTGACTATCTCAGCAAAATTTGGGATAAATCTTTTGATGAAATTTATTTTTCCAAAGAAGCTTTACAAACCTTTCTTATGCTTAGGCAAGGATAGCTCTAGGATGGAGTGAACTCTTTTTAGATCAATGGTCAAGCCCTCTTTCAAAACAACATGGCCAAGGAGTTTTCCTTCATGGATAATAAACACACATTTCTTTGGGTTGAGAGAGATACCAAACTCTCTACACCTCTCAAAGATTTACCTAAGGTGTCTTATATGTTGACCTACATCCTTAGAAAATAATGTCACATTGTCAAGATGTACCAGTACAATATTATTTATCAGGCATTGAAAAGCCATGTCCATGGCTCATTAAAAAGTGGCACCAACATTGGATAGTCCAAATGGCATTTTCCAATAAGCAAACATCCCCCACTTGGTAGTAAAGGTTGTCTTGTATTGATCATAATCTTGCACTAAAATTTGATTATATCTTGAATACCCATCCAAGAGGGAGAAACATTTGCTACCTATCACCATTTGAAGGAACTACTCCATAGTTGGGAGAGGATAGTGGTCCTTTAACAAGACTTTATTGAGGTCTCTAAAATCTACACGTAGTCTAATCTCCACATTCTTTTTCTAGATAGGAACAAGATTGGCCAGCCAAGAAGAGTGTTTGATCAAAAATATGATTTTAGACTCAATCAGCTTGGTGAGTTCCTTTCACATGATAGGCTCAATATTCAGGTTTACAGGCCTTTGTTTTTGTTTAATGCATTTGGTGCCTTCTTCTAGCTCAATAGTGTGTTGGGCCAAACTTGGGTCAAAACCCTTCACATCACTATACTCCCAAGTGAAGACATTAGCAAATTCCTTACACAATAGATAAAAACCTACCTTTCATGATCTGTACATACCTTCCCAAGAGCAAGTAGCCTATTCTTGAGTATCTCAACCTTTTTGTAGTTTTCTTTCTTCATTATGATGCTTGATTTGTCATTTTTCAATTGGTCATCCTCGTTGAAGATACTTTTGAGAGTGACCAAGCCTTTGGGAAATTTGTTGTTCTTCAACTAAACAGTCTGACTTCCATACTACTATTGTAGCTTGGCTTGATTTCTAGAGGAAAACTCAACCTCCTCTTACAAGAAGAGTGCTATCGACTAATCATTTTCAAACACCTACCAGTTAGTGATGTTATTAGGCATGGAGAGTCTGATTACCACTTTTAAATGGTGCAAACTACTGTCTCAGCCTATCTCCTTAGGGACATTGAGCACCAACTATTTTTAGTCTGTCACCTTGTTTATTCTAGTCTCTTTGAATGGAAGTAACATTGAAAGCAAGGAAACTCTCCACTAAGTCCCACACCCTATGCTTGTAAGACTTAAGCAAGGAATTCTTTGTTAGATTTTGGCCTCTAACCTAATTTATAATTAACTTGATATCCCCAAAAACATGTAGATCTTTGATTCCTCTTTTCCTTGCCTACTCCAAACCATGGATGAGAGATTCATACTCTACAACATTGCAAGTGCAAGAAAACTGGAACCTGAAAGTCGAGAAGTATTTCTCTTGTGAGGGGGAAATTAATACTACTCCACCACCAGCTCCTAATCTGCTTCTTGAGCCATCAAAGAAAAGATGCCATAAAACTAAGCTCTCTTGGTTTGATTTCATCAAATTTAGTACAAAATTACCCTCTTCATGCATGTAATAAATCCTGAGGCTTGCCTCTTCTATGAACTTTTATGGGTCATGTTCAAAGTTGTCACTTCCCCATTTATCTAATAGTAGGTTAGCAACTCCTTCAAGGGTAAAAGGCAGAGATTGATCCACTTAGAAATCTTTTTCATCAATAATGGCATAGCTGACATTTATCACTTTGAGTGAGTATGGCTCCAGATGATCTCTATGGATTAGCTCTAACTCAATCTTGACCTTAGTCCCATATTTGGTTCTAAAAACCATGTAAGACCAGTTTTCTACTAAGTACCCACCTATTTTAGATGTGAAATCCCTTATCCAATTTGTAAAGTAGGGAGGAACATCTACCACCACCATGTCATCAGGAACTAAGAAATTTGGGTAGGCATGGAGCATCAAGTTCAAGCCTCTCACCAATCCTATTGTCTTAGCTGGTGATCCATCTAGCTACAGGACTCCCTTGGTCATTTGTGTGTATGAGTCCCAACTTATCCGCTATGCATTTGGGCATTACTAAGGTGCTTACCCCACTGTCAATAATGTAGTTCTATACCAAGAAATCTCCTATGATTAAGGATAGATAGAAAGGGGGAACCTTTTCTTCTTTTTTTACTTGGCCTACTATGGAGGGGTGCCCATTCATGATCAAAATGTTATCAACTTTTGTTGGGATAGTTAGTTGATATAGCTCATGCAACTCCTTCTGGAGTATGTCCTTTTGTCCCAATATTTCCAATGAATCCCACAAGGAGATATTCATGTATAGCTTCTTCATCTAGTCTACCAAATTGATCTGAGGGTTACTCCCTTTCAAATTTTCTTTGGGGTTACTTGCACTATGAGGTGTAGGCCAGGGAGTTGAGGGTGTAACTGGTGGCCTAAAATTTGGAAATTTTTGGTTTACATTTGATGAAAAAGATGATTCAGATGTTTGGGTAACTTCCTGGGCTTCCTCCATAGCTCTTCTTTTGGACCTTGTATTGGCTACAACATAATCCCCTTGGTTGTTCATTCTTCCCACATAGTTGACTGCACAAAATTCACCTTCCATGTGATTCATGAGAGTGGAATCAGGCTGAGCCTGACTGCTACCCATGCTAGGTTATACTGATGTCTCAAATCTTGGGAATTGGGTAGCCTAATTGTCTTGTGCATTCATATATTGACTTGACATCTCATTTGGATAAGCATCTTGATCTTGACCATATCCCAGGGGTGAGTAATTTCATTGTTCTTGTACTAGATTATTTTGAGCGGGCACAAGAGCTTTGGATGATGAAGGAGCACCTAGATTATACCCTTGGTATGGTATGGCCTATGCAAACTAACCTTATCTTTTATTATAATTCTAAAAAGGGAGTCTACTTGCTTGTCTAAACTACTGGTATCCTTGATTTGGCTGGTAGTCTTGAGCTATTGTCTCTTGAGAGCCACTAGTTCATTGGTCACATTTTATAGCAAGCTCTTAACTTCATGGAGGTCATTGGGTGAAGTAGCAGTCAGATTTTCTAAGCCAGGAAGAAGAGCTAAGGTGGGTGTAGCAGTCTAGATTGGAGGTGGTAATTAAGGGAAGAGTGGCATATGAGCTCTAGGGGTTATCTTTCTCACTTGCAATAGGCAATTTTTAGTAGCTATGGCTATTTCATAGGTAGCTAGTAGTACTTGTCCTCCCATGGACTGTATCTTCAAAGATTTTAAATAATAGAGGAAGGCATAGCTTGGTGTCAGCCTTACCAAAATAGGGATTTTGTTCCATGTCTTTTGAAACTGGGTATTGAAATCCTGCATGAATTCATGTGAAGCTCTCTTCATGGTGGTTAGTTGCTCAACAAGAGAGAGATGACCACTCTTCTCCCTAAATTTGTTCATTAAGAGAGTGCCTACTTCATTCCATGTACCGACTGAATTCATAAGCGAAGTCCCATACTAGTCTAGAACCTTACCCTTAAAAGACAATGCTAGTAATCTGATAGCAATGTTCTCTTTACTAACATTGTGAATATTATAGAGGTTGGTAATATTTTTGATGTGCTTAATTGTAGTAATAGGCCCCTCCCCATTAAAAGGAGGAAAACTCTTAAGGGCTATCCTTGGGATTGGGTCATAATGAAAAAGGTTCAAATGGCTCTGACCATGAAAGGCCACAAAAGGTAAAGCCATGGTGATAATAGGGTTCTGTCAGGGTCTTCTTGTGTAAGTATATTTTATAGTAGGTCTGGGAAAATGCCTTACTATATAGGGATGGGTCCTTGTAAATCTCAGTCACCTTGCTAAGTTTAATGGTATTTCAACAAATTCAAAAGGGACACCTTTGGTAGTAGATCGTATACTAACCTTAGGCATAAGATGTCAAGTTGATCTCTGACTAGAGACTGATGTTCTTGAAAATGGAGTCACCAAATGCTGGATTAGTGGTTCATTCTTGTTATAATAGGACTAGCATAAATCCTAAAACTTTTTAGAGCAATCAAAAATGGTCCCATCGGGCATGCCAAAAATTATTGACACTATGGATTGCACCCTTGACAAAAAGGCTAATCTTCTATCTTCCATGTGGCATAATGGAGACTCCCCTCTTGCTGTGGGTCTAGAAAAACTGAGGGGAGAATATCTAGATAAGGGTTATCTCCCTTTGATGCATCTCTAAAGGTTTTCTACTACTAATAATAATAATGGGGGGGTGAAAAGAAAGAAGAAATAACTAGAACATAAAACTACTCTAAGTGGTGATGCACGAAATGATGTTGATCTACTCAGTTGTTCACACTTCAAACTAGAAAGGGGGAAAACATACACTTTATCTATGAAAAGACTAGATTTTAGGGAGCTTTAAAATGAAGGCTTAATGAAGACACACAAGAAATGTAACTTACCACAAGCACTGTAGAAAACATGCTATCTAATAGCTACTCTTTTCTATCTCTACGCTCTAAATACAACACTTCTTGTTAGCCTACAAAACTAGTGCTTTGGCTACACTAGGTGTGTTGGTGTCAATTTGTGATATCATCAAGCTAAAATAACTGAACACAAAATTGATACACAGACACACTCAAAAGCATAACTAGTCAGATAAAGGTAAAACACTTTATTATTGATTCAAGGAGAAATTTTGGCAAGGCTGCACCATACAAAAATGAGAGATACATTACTCTAATGAGAGTTTTCAATATATAGAGAAAGAAATAGGCTTTTGGCACCTTTTGGAAAAATTTGCCCATGCTACGTTGAATGCCTAAGGAGGAGAAAAGTTGGTCATGTTGGTGTCATCCTTCTAGAAATCCCTCAAATAACCATGTTGTGGATGTCACTAGTTTAGACTTTAGCGCCTAATCTGTATTAAAAATCACTATAAAAGCATGGATTTTATGTGACTGTCTGCTCATTAATGTAAAATAAGGAAAAAATAAGGTACACTTTCACTATTTTTACTCCATGATGACCACTTGGTGTAGACTATTTCAACCACTAGAATAACTCCTCTACCGACGCTTTCTTTTACAACCTGGGCTATTCTATTCGCCACTACGCTTGGCTAGGTGCATCTTTTGGAACATTCCAAATGTTGTCATATGTGTGCATGGCCATGTTCTAGATTCTCTATTTTTTTCCCTCTTTCTTTGTTATATTTTGTCTCTTTCTGGTCGTCTAAGCTCTCAGGGCTATCTTCTCATCCTTTGCTGGCTCTTTGGGCTCCTTTCTTAGTAGGTCACTAAGTTCACTTGTGGCCTTCGCTTATGAGTTCTTTCAGGCTCTCTTCAACTGTTAACATGCATGGGACCATTTTTAAACATTTGAGAATCAATGGCTATTCCATCACATAAAGTTGACATCTATAGGCCCGTCTCCATTCAAAATCTAATGGCTATTTCACCACCTTACATTTGACATTCACACACCCATCACCAGATGTTTGAACCTCTAACAGCTAGTTTGCTATGCTAAATTTGATGTCTTCAAGCCCGTCACCCCTTTGGCAATTTTTTTGGCTTTCTACAATTGAACCTTCCTTGGATTTCCTTCAGACAAAAGTCTAAAGGAATCCCTTGTCTTTTCTTTTGGTTTCCTTTAGACAAAAAAAATGAAGTAATCCTTTGCCCTTCACTCTTTTATGAATCTGCTCACTGCCTTCAATGAGGGCCCTTTGGGTCTTGAAATGCCCCTTCAAAAATTCTAATTTGGTCCCTTCTTGCTCACCGAGAGTCCCCCACAAGGGCACTTGCCCTTTGGGCTCCTTTAGGCTCTCTTGGTTCTCAATTCCTTCAGACATTTTGCCCAAAGGAAATCTTTTCTCTGGAGTCTCAACCCTTTCTCTCTTTTTGAATTCCTTCAGACAAAATGTTTGAAGGAATTCTTTTGGACATTTTGCCTGAAGGAAATGTGCCTTTAGATTTTCCCTTGGATTTTCTTCAGACAAAATGTCTAAAGAAATTCTTTGTCTTTTACCTTGTATTTTCTAAAGGACCCTTGCCTTTGTTTTCCATGGATTTCCTTTGGACAAAATTCTGAAGGCATTCTTTGCCTTGCTCACTTTTCAGAAGAAAAACTCAGCCCTTTGTAAAGAAATATTTTGTCTTTACTTGTCCTTCAGAGCTTTCCAAATTGTCCCATTTGTCACTTGCCTACCCCTCACAAGGGTACTTGACCTTCATGACCTTGTAAAAGACTTGTACTTATTTGAAACTGGCTCCTTCTTTTATCAATAAAAATCCTATCCAAGGCAATTTCCCAAAGTGAAATAAGCCCCATATCAAGTCGAGAACCTACAGGCTTGGATCTCTCAACTATTTATAAGACCAGGATTATTGCAAGGGGAAATGGATCATTTGTAGTAAGTGTTGATGCATCCAACATTGATGGCTAAGAATAATAGGGAAAGAAGGAGACCAACTTTTCGCCTACAGGGCCAAAAATGGTGAACAATTTCTAAACTACTATTTTTTTATAAAATGGTTAATTATATCTAGGTCAAACATCATAAATTTGAAGAGGTCGTACTCTTTTTTAGAAAACTCATACTAGATAGTTCTTTGTGTGCCTCACCATTTTTTAAGCATTGTTTGTTTTTTATTTAAATATTTTTGTAGAAAGATATATAAGATCATCTAGTTTGTAACCTATTTTTTAAATTTAATAAATGAATATATATTTTTTACTAATTCACAAGTTAATATACCCTAAAATATGATACAAAATATATAGTCGACCATGCACCCCCTTAAATATCTCACAAACTATCAAAAATTAGATTTTTCTTTTTTTACTATGCATAGAATTAGGTCCAATTTGTAAACATATGTTGTTTTATGCTTTGGATCAAAAAATCAAAAGATACATAAACAAATATGAAAATGAATAATCATGACATATAATTCTACAAAATACATGGTTAATAAATATAAATCACAACCTTAAAGAAATACAAATATTAAAAAATCATATATATATATATAGAAAGAGCAACCTTAGTCGATGTTGCAATACTATTTTTAAGGAAAATGTTGATAAAATGGATAGTGTCTAGCATGGGTGAAGTTGCAATTTTTTATTATTGGTAGAAAATATGCATTTGATTGTGTCTATTTCAAGTTCATGTTTGAGGCTCGAGAATCCAATCCATTCTTAAGCCTTAAGACATCTGTTTCAAAATTCAAATATAAGAACTACCTACATTGTACATACCACATATTCATAACTACTACGTACATGTAATTTATTTCTATTAGTTATTAAAACTACATGTGGTTTTAGTCTTTAGAAATATGTACACAATATTGTTTTTATAAAAGAGAGTATGTAGAATAGTATAGTATTAGATTGATATGTATACTATATAAATAAAATAAACATTTAAGTATAAGTTTACATTTAGATATGGATATTTAGTTTCTTTTACTTTAAGTTATATTTATTTATAGACTTTCAATATTTTTTAGTGTGGTTTCAAACCTCTAAGAGATATAATGCAAATTCTAGGTTTGGGAGGATGCTATCATATTTCAAAATTTGTCATATTCTAGGGTTTCAAAGTTTCAAACTTAGCCATATTTCAAGGTTTCAAGATTTTAGGGAAACATCATAGAAGGTATGAAGGTTTCATGAAGTGATGTAGGTATGATAGAATAGTATAATAACATCTCCCACAAATTGACACAAGTCAATCTCACCCCATTCCCTCTATACCCCTTAGGTGTAAACTCTAGGAGAAATGCACCAATGAGCCCCTAGTGCATACACAAACCATCTAATACACAAAGTCATATACAACATGATTTTCAATAATGGGGTACATTTATAAATATAATACCATAAAGAAAACACACATCTCTTCTTTCATTCTATAGATCATGGATATTTTAGCTATATTTTGAAAAAATTAAGCATTAGTCATTTGTGGTAATTAGTGATGTAATTTGGGCCAAACTAAGCCATGTGAACCTAATTTTAGTATAAAAGATGTTAATTTGGGATAAATATATTAATTTAGGTTTTAAATATTTTATGATTTATGGTTTATGGTTTAGGTCTTAGTGTTTGATGTATATGGTATAGGGTATATGGTCCAATCATGAAGGTAATTGGGGCTAATTTGAGCTTATTGAGCTGAAATGTGACTATAAAATGTGATTTTGGGCATAATTAACCCCAATTTCATCATAGTTTGAGCTAATTGTCCAATAAGGATAATAAGTGATGTGATTTGGGACAAATTGAGCTCTCTAAAAATAATTATTACTCTAAAGCATGTTAATTAAGGATAAATTGATTGATTTAGGATTTGGAGATTAGGGCTTAGGGCTTAGGTTATAGCATGTAATATTTAGGTTTAGGTTATAAGGCTTAATCATGAAGTAACTTAGGGTCAATTTTGAGCTTAGTGAACCTATTTGTGACTATAAAATCTGATTTTAATCCCAATTAGCCCTTATATCATCATAGATTGACTCAATTAGTCAATTGGAGAAATTAGTGATGTAATTTGGTTCAAATTAAACCCTATGAACCTAATTTTTACCCTAAAGGATGTTAATTTACTATAAATAAAATGGTTTAGAGTTTAGGGTTTGTGATTTAGGGCTTAAGGGTTAGGGCTTAGGTTTTAAGGTATAGGGTTTAAGGTATAAGCTATAGGGTCCAATTTCAAAGACAATTGGGGATCATTTCAGCTTATTCAATCTATTTATGACTATAGAATATGATTTTTAGATCAATGAGCCCCCATATCATCATATATTGATCTAAGTGGTCAATTGGGATAATTAGTGATGGGATTTTGGCTAGATTGAGTCTTATGAACCTAATTCTTAGTCTAAATGACATTAATTAGGGATAAAATGATTGGTTTAGTGATTAAAGAGTTTAATAATTATGGTTTAGGTTTTAGGGCTTAGATTTTAAGTTATATATTTTATGGTTATGGTATAGGGTCTAATCATTAAGGTAATTAGGACTAGTTTAAGCTCCTTGAACCTACTTATGATTAGATAATGTAATCTTAGGCATAATTAGCCCCAATTTCATCATAGATTAAGTGAATTAGTAATTGGGGAAATAATTTTTGTAAACACAATGGGTCATAATGTCATGATTAAATCTCTTAAAACTTTATTTCACATGTAATTTAACATTCCTTGAACCATCAAGACAATACAAAGATATAACAATGCATAAAGAGTCATTCACATGAGCATAACATAAAACTACACATATGAGTGGGAACCCCTCAATGATAAGAAAACACATTGATACATAAAAATTTAATACATTCTTATAATTCAAAATATCATAATTTTTTGAAACACCAACTCCACATGGAGCACCAACCCCAACTAGCTCAGCACCAACCCATCTAGGCTTTAACAAGCACTAACTTATAAGGAAGCTCCAACCCCCTAGATGACTTAGCACTAGCTCAACCATCTAATTTATTTTATAATATTTAATATAAATTAATTTTCATACAATATATGACAATCACCTTCTTCATATCTTCTCTCTCTTATATCCCTCTCAAATTGCCTTCTAGTCTCCTTCACTCAACTAGGTCTCTTCAAGATAAATTGAGTCATATTACCTTGATATTTATCTATATTAACCCTATTATATCTTAATTATAGTTTATATTCACACTTATTATGGTCTGAAATACTTCATCTCCTCAAATTGTTATTTCATTTGCTTGTTCTCTCAAAATACTCTAACTAGTTAATTAGGCCTCGAGGCCTTGGTATTATACAATCCTCTAGCTCTCACACCTTTTCATCAGCCACATATACTTGAACACATGAAAAACTATTAAAATAAGTATTAAAATACTTTTCATACGTGAAAAAATAATTACAATAGGTTGGTCACAGCATAAAATACTAAATCTTAAAGAGACCTAATTCAATTAGGCCTTCATTAGTGCACGTTGCCCTTTGATCTCCTTGGAACACTTTAAAACTTCATACATGGTATGAAAACATAATATGCCACATAAATATATCCATAATAATATAATCTTATGTCCATGATATTTTTCATCTCCAATCACCACTTTGAATCACGCCATTAGTACTATTTACATTAGGCCTTCATACACATAGAAAGGTGTGTCTTGAACAACTGAAGATAACATAATGTTTATCCACATAAACATGATAATAAATCATATTATAATTACCTATAATATATAATAAAATTCAAAAATTTAATTATCCTTCATTATATATGTAAAAATGACTCAAAAACACTCCTATAACTAGTTCACTCAGAAATGCCAAAAAATTTCAAA
The DNA here is from genome assembly GCA_037957365.1 of Torreya grandis. Classification (NCBI taxonomy): domain Eukaryota; kingdom Viridiplantae; phylum Streptophyta; class Pinopsida; order Cupressales; family Taxaceae; genus Torreya; species Torreya grandis. The sequence continues at coordinate 112 of JARHVA010002013.1, read as the reverse complement.
GACCAGTCATGGTGACTCAGACCTCCAACACTTGTATAGACATATTTAATGACATTTTATGAATTTAGATCATATTTTGAGATATTTATACCATTATTAGATATAAATATAA